>JAQIXO010002099.1:0-10590 GCA_034700305.1 Protaphorura armata | reverse complement strand
TCTACAAAAAATGAGATATTACTTTGCTGTGGAATAAATTCTTATCGACGCGTAATGAGGGGTTCTAATTTGTCTCTTTACTTAAAGTCCACCCTTTACTTTTTAAAATTTAATTACATGCTAACGAATATATTAATTAAAATGATTCAATGAACGCGTCATTATTTCTTAGCTCGCCCTATTCCAACAACCGAGCAAGACAGTAAAATGTTCCAACCGAGAGATTTCATGGACGTGACTGCTAACGTTGACCCAGTCGGGCGAATCATTTTCAAGTTGAGAGGTGACGTTGTCCCCAAAACAGTGGAGAATTTTAGAGCTCTGTGTACAGGGGAAAAGGGATTTGGGTACAAGGGCTCCTCATTACTTCGTATTATCCCAGACCGCATGATTGTGAGTGGTGAATTTAGTACAACCGAGAGGAAGTCCATCTATGGAGAGAAATTTGACGATGAGAACTTTGTATTGAAACATACTGGCCCTGGAATTCTATCTATGGCTAACGCTGGACAGAACACGAACAGCTCAGAGTTCTTCATTACTTGTGCCAAGTTGCCTTCGTTAGATGGAAAGAACGTGGCTTTTGGATCAGTTGTGGAGGGTATGGATGTTGTCAAGAAAATTGAAGGATATGGTTCTTGGATTGGCAAATTATTGAAGAAGATCGTCGTCTCAGACTGTGGGCAACTCGATGCTTAATAAACTTGTATGTAAACATATGATTATTGTAATTTGGGCATTTAATGTCGAAATTCGATATATCAAAATTGTGATATTCTTTAATGTGATAGGAAATTAAGCTTCTCATTGGAACGAGTACTGTTCACCGATTAGGGAGACCCGATTACCATTCCGGTAAATTTCGGGACTTTAAATTAAAGATTCATTCATATGAAGAAATACTAAAAGAAATACTGTTCTTTAGGATAAAATTCTAAAACAAAATTGAGAATAGAATGTGTTCAATGATTGTCGCACGTTTTCAGAATGGTGTAGTATTTTGCTATACTTATTTTGGTATATCGTCATAAACATCGTTTGTTAAAGTTCCAGAATTTACCGGGTCTTGATTTCTAATCAGCGATGAGAGCTCGTTCCATTGACACGTTTAGTTCATATCACACTATTTCCTACTTTCTCTCCATCCACACAAGTCAATCTTGTGATGCCTACGTGTAACAATTGTAAGGAAATAGTTAACTTGAACAGAATGAATTGCGACCCCAGTTTATCAAATTTTACAATTTCATCAAAGTCTGGTATTCAGTTTACTCCCTTTAAAATGGGAGTCAGGGAGTAACGGATATAGTGCATTATTTCAGTCAATTCAAAAATATTTTTTAACGTTTCTAGCAGTGGTAATGTTCGAATTTATATTATAAGGCGGGAAATACTTGAGCTTATACAGATTGAATTTTCTAAGGTTTCACATATTTTCATTAATTCTATTTCCTGACACACTCCATTCGGGATTTGGACTATATTTTGTGCATGTAAGTTCAGTACCAAGTTAAGGACAGTTATTAGGTATTGGTGAGTCAAACTAGCCGAAATCCTCTACTATATATAGGAAACTGAAACTTAGGATTGAATTAAGGACTTTGTGGACAGTATTTTCAATATACTCTTGAACTTTGTTAGTATTTAAAGTTCTATTTGAGAGTTTGAGTATTGTGGTGTAGTTTGAGTGTTATACAGGCCATTTGAGTATAAATCGTCACCCTTATTTAACGGTGAAATTCCCATCATCATATAGGTTTTTTTCAAATTTTGAGGTCACAAAGAATTGCAGAAAACACGTTTTATCAACATGGTCCAAACGTGCACACGTGAATTTAATTCTAAGTAGTAATTTATTGTTTTCACCGTCCGTCCATGCCTCTATAATATTTGAACCATTTCGTTATAATCAATTCACCTTGATAGAGTCTAAACTCTTATCAATTTGTACAGTAAGTAGATAGTGTATAAACTGTTTTAATTCGTCGTCTAATAAAAAAAAGTGTATTGCAAAAAGTATATGACTAATGTATGATTATTCATTCAAAATTATTTATCATAAAATTTATAGAAAAAATGCACCCAACGCTTACTCAGCGTTCACTCAAAGTACTCGACAAACGAGGTGTTGTAACTTCCACGTGTACAAAAATTTATGTTCATATTCCATCCATATTCACTTTGCAATTCACACCAGTCCGTTACAGCAAATCTGAAGTCGACTCACGGTAAAATCTAATACCTACGCATTCATTTGATTCAGTTTGAATATTGATATTCATGGACGGTTCTAAAGGTTAGTAACAATTTTACTGTATTCATCCGTATTATGACCTGTATGAATAAATTATAAATATACTAATATGTAAATGATTAATGAATGATTTGAGAAATGCATGTCTAAAATATTCGACAGAGTATGGCGTCTAGAATCTCTTGTGTAGAATAATTTCGACACATTTTTATGGAGAACAAAAACCCGATCATGTGTTGCACTGTCTTTTTAACCCTGACCCTGATCCTCCTACCTAATAATACTGTGACTTAAACCTAAGTCTCTGACCTCTGCGTTATTTCGCCTAACTGATTGACGGTGCGAATCTTACTTCACCCTGTAAATGAGTAACCAGCAAAGTCGTCCCTGTTTCATAGATGGGCAAAATACTCGTAAAAGTATTTTGAAGTACAAAATACTAAAATACTGAAATTCTCGCCTGAAAATACAAAATACTCAAATACCAAATGCAAATACAAAATACCATAATACAAAATACTTTCTGTTTTTTCCAAAATACAAAAGACATGTATTTAAAATTCAAATATTTGCTGTAAAATACAAAATACGTATTTTGAAAATACTTTGCAAAATACTTCGACATTGTGTCTGACTGTCAGGTCAGGATTAAAAAGATCTCAGCTCTGACCAATTCATATGAATGATGCCTACGCAAAAACATTGAGTTACAAACAACAAGGGGTTTTTCCCGGAATTTCCTCCAAATACAACGTCAAAAACATTTTAGTATTTAAAACACAATTCAGTATTAAAAATACATGACGAGTATTTCGCCCACCTATGGTAATGTATTCTAGATTCCTGTTTTGACTGTGACTATGAGGTGTTTGGGCAAAGCGAATGCGCAATTGCGTCGAAAAAGTATTTTGTATTTTGAGATTCAGAATTTTGCAAAATACTAAATACAAAATACTTTCAATGTATTTTGCAAATACAAAATACTTGGGCATTTAGAAGTAAAATACAAATACAAAATACAAATACTTTTTTTTCGGTATTTTGAAATACTTCGCTAAAATACTGTATTTTAAATACGAGTATTTTGCCCATCTATGCCTGTTTAATAACTTTGCGGGTGCAAAAAATAATGATTAATTGACAATTGTAATATAAAACCCAGTGTGTTTGAGTATTCCATTAAATTTCTACTGGTTCACGGTTCGTCTTCAAAACTAAACCTATATTCTTCAACTCCAAATTGAGGTGTGAACTGCTGGTTTATTATGGAGAACGACTTATTATATTCAATAAAATAAATAAATAACTTATTAATCCGTATAATTGATTGAGCTATCTGTAGCTATTGTGTATGTGATGTGTGTCTGTGAGTTTAAGAGTGCACTTAATATATATTCTTTCTTTCTACTCTCCTTGTGTATTTACTTTTATTCACGGGTGACTATGGTGGGTTCGACACACAATATTATTATTAATTGAGAAGTGCAAATTATAGTACAATAGTACCAGATCAGGTGGATCAAGGTATGATTACTGATTTCGATTTTTGTTTGCGTTAAATATTCTAAGTGAAGTCTTAGCAACCGTATATGTTCCCATGTTTTTATCTTTTGACCTCTAGACTTATTAAGGAATCGATTGTCTAAGAATTATATTACACCTTGGTTAAAGCACAACTAAATTTTCAAGGGTCAAACCAAGAAGATTTTACGTAGTTGATGGGTGTTATAGGAGGTCTTGTAACTAGGGTGCTTCAAGAAAAAGTCATTTTTTCATTTTGAATGGGAAGATAACGTTGCTCCAGCAACTGGTCTAAAATTTAAGCCTTCAACACTTCACCTATGACGGATTTTAAATGGGAATTTAACGTTGGGGAGAAATTACCAAAGCTTATGGGAATTCATAGTGTATTTTCCCCAGTGTGAAAAAACTTGTTTACTTTTGGAATAAACAAGTTACAAGACCTCCTATAACAACAATTAACTACGTGAAATCTTCTTGGGTCAAACTTTTCGTCAAACTCCCTGTGTCATTGCTTATCCAATTCACCTCGCAACTAATACACTACTATTGGTCAATTTTTAATAATAAGCGGATGGGGTTTGTTTATTTGTTTGTCATTTGCGAGGGCAATGACCTGTTTCGACAGAACCCATAAATAAAAATTTAAAAACCTTTAAGCCTTCGGAAATTGTTTGCACCACCCTTCGTAATTAGTTTAATTTTTCTGCATGACAACAAAAGGTAGTTGGGAGTATCCCATCCACCTATTATTAAAGAGTGGCCAGTAATACATTTTGCACAACGTTAAAGTATTAGGCGATTTTCAACAACAATGTATTATAGTTTCAGATAAGGACTATATTCTATTCGATGTGGTGTGGGCACATTCAAGGCTATATGCTAACATTTCAGCCAAATCACACTTATTACGTGCCGCGGTGGTATTCTTACAACACAGTATGCGCATAATGAATCAACCAAACATAGATAATAGCTTTTTTTATTCGGTCAAGATTTTTCAGGGTTAACTGTTGTAAGCTATCTCTTCGACTCTAGATATGCATCAAAAATTAATATTGTTGACGAATGATTTCATTCATTGTGAGTTTTCATTGAAAACGCTCAATTTTGAGCACTTGTCAGTCTTCCATTCATAGCTGTTTTACAAAATTCCTATGTTGCATAGGGCTGAAGCTTTCCCCAATTTTGTTGTTCGTAAATGATTAATAATTTTAAAAAATAACACCCTTAGCGTCCTAAAAATGTTATTATTGTACCGCGTGCTCCATAGAATTTAATTTTCCGTTCTAATATTTGGATCTATGGCGAACCCTTCTCTAGTGATTTCGTCAAATACAATAATATCAATGCATCGATTTGAGCTAACCTCAGCTGTGCAGTGTACTTCCTCGAAGACTGCTGTCATGCTATTATTCTTGAGTGTGGTTTCAATAACTCAGTAGTGTCAAGCATTTCGTAACAGTGTATAATGTTGACAGGAGCCAAGGACGTGTGCGATTTCTATCTCGTTACAATCAGGGTGGATAATCGGAATTTTTTTTCCGATCATTCGGATTGCGATCATTTTTCCGATTGTCGTTTTAGCGATCATGATTGTGAATTCCGATCTAGTCAAATTCCGATCATACGATCAAATTAAAATTAGAATTATCTAGAATTCCGATCCTCGAATTAAAATTAAAATTCGGATCATTGTTATTCGGATCCGATTTGGATTCCGATTCGAATCATCAAAAAAAAAATTTTTTTTGATGAATTCTGTTTTTTTTCTCGTAATATTTTTACAGCAGAGAATACATTTCATATGTTAGCACTAATAACTTGCTATTTTGCAAATTCGGATAAAAAACTTAACATTTTTTAGGGTTTCAGTGAACTTTTCCTTCGTATCGTTAGTATCGTACTGTTTTGAAGAGTAGTTGCACTAGGATTTTTTCATGTCTTGCTGCAGATGAAATACAGAACTATCGGACTCATCTGTCCTATCGCTTTTTAATTTTTAATAAAAATTGGATACTGTATATCAGCTATGTATCCGTGTTGAGTTTACTCAACACGGGTACATGGAACTCAACACAGATACAACTGAAGATATGCACACGGTAGATGAAACACAAAATGATGCCGTACGAAGGAAAAATGAATACGAACTCCTATTTTTGCAATTTCTGCACCAATATAAACCTCAGTTGACTCGGCATAGAGACAAAAAAATGATCGGAAAGTATGATTCGTAAAAATATGAATCATCCGATCATGATTCGAATCATCAAAATTCCGATCCCGATTATAATTTAAATTCCAATCATCCAAGAATATGGATCTTGTTTTCGGATCAAGTTTGAACTTTGAATGAATCATTGAATTCCGATTCCGATCTCGTAAAAAATTCGGATCATTTTCGAATTCCGATTATAATCCGATTCCGATTATCCACCCTGGTTACAATACCTGCAACGGGTGGTATCCATACGCCTACCTGGAATACTTCTTGCGAGTGCCTCATTTGCAATCAGTTTTACACAATTGATCTATTCTGAGGCAAACAATCCCTATCTGTCTATATATAATCCCCATTTTTAAATCTCGACACTCATCGAATAGAACACATTTACCCTGGGATGGATAAGTACATCATGTTGAGAATTCCTGATTTCTGAGAAACTCTCTCATTACCTTAGACACTCGGGTTGAGTTCGCGTTTTCTAGTATATCAGGTGGAATTTCAAGTATTGCTAAAAATTCGTCCATCTCATTGTTTGGATCACGTGCGTTTGGTATGTGTGGATCGTTTACTGCCAGTTGTCATAAGCACGAGCGGTATGTCTGAACGAATCATTCACTTCTATACATTGTCTGTGTGCCAGATTTTGAGATGAGACCAGATAGCAAAATATATTGATTGAATACACAGAGTGATTGTCCCTTTGTTATAAATGATCATTGAGGTTGATATTGGTGTGAATTAACTATGGATTGAAAACTGTTTTTTTTTACATTAGATCTAGCATTCGGCTACAAGCAGTTCGTTCTATTTGAAGGAATCAAGGAAGTAATCCAAGACTTCCTGATTGATCGTAAAGAAAAATGGATTGTACTCACGGGTCAAGATTTCTTTTCAAACCACCCCCAGAAGAAATGGAAACCAGCGGAGAAGGAAAAGATTGACCGGAAAGAAATTACACAATGGGACATCTCTTTGTGTATTACTTGGCTTCTGGATTTCCCCTGGAAACGTATGATTCCACATAGACGTATCATTGAAACCAAAGCAATCCAAGAACTACGGAAGTATAGAAATGACGTAGGGCACGATGGAACACGATCGTATGAAGTAACTGAGGCAAGTTTCAATGAAAAGTGTACAACTGTGAGAGATGCCTTGACGGATCTGGGACTACAAGTCAAGGCGGAAGATGTAATCAGAAAAGCCAGACGATCGGAAGTCAAACTATACGAAGAGACACCTTGGGAATATGAAACCCTATCAATTCTCGGAAGTGGATCCTTTGGAGTAGTTCTTAAATCTAAACATAAACTGGACCACCAATTCTATGCAGTCAAAATTGTACCTTACCTCGAAATTGATCCAGGCAAGCGGGAAATTGAAAAAGAGAATATGAAGAAGGAAGCCAGAAGTCGTGCTAAATTGAATCACATCAACATAGTGTCGTACAAAGACTCTGATGAATTTTGTTTCACAATTTTTCAGTTGAAATCAATACTTCTTTGGGGTTTTGAGGAAAATAAAATGGCTCTGGAA
Source organism: Protaphorura armata (assembly GCA_034700305.1). Classification (NCBI taxonomy): domain Eukaryota; kingdom Metazoa; phylum Arthropoda; class Collembola; order Poduromorpha; family Onychiuridae; genus Protaphorura; species Protaphorura armata. The sequence goes on along the minus strand of JAQIXO010002099.1, from coordinate 3,049 downwards.
ACAATTGGATTGTTGACTAAATGTTTTGAACGTGCAGAAAAATCATACGAGAAAAGCATTGATTGTCTCTTCATCAAAATGGAACTATGTGGAAAAAATTTGAGGGATTGGACGCAGATTGAATGTTCATCACATGCATCAACATTTGAATTTCAATACAGTATTTCACAACAATTAATTGACGGTTTGAATTACATTCATAAAAACGGGATTGTTCATGGAGACTTGAGGCCAGACAACATATTTTTTGAAAAATCATCTACTCATGATTTTCCAACAACAATTAAAATTGATGATTTTGGTCTATCTAATCAGTTGGAGGGATATGAGAGCCTGACAATGACAAGATATGATGGCTCTAAATCACTTTACAGAGCACCTGAAATGGACGAACCTCATAAGGATGGGGCAAAATATGGCAAAGCTGTGGACATGTTTGCACTGGGATTAATACTCTCAGAAATTTTTGATGCAGGTGAATTGAAGAGTTTAAGAAAGAAATTTGATGATATCATATATGACAGAAATACTGGGGACGCCCTGAAGTCAACGCCATGGTTGGACACATTGATTCTTCAGTTAACAAACGAGGAGGACAAAATGCGATTCTTTCGTAATAAAAATGGTGTCATATTGCCAATTTCGTTGAGTACTAATATGACCTAGAGGACCCAATACATTACAGGTAGCCTGTTTTGCATTATAAACGTATAATCATACGTAAGTATCAAAACATGAAAGTAATTTTGCATTTATGAATTGTTTTAATTTTTAGGTCAAGTGAGATTGGTTCTGGACTAGGATCGCTATTGTAGGAATCAAATCAAACAACCAGAGAAAAATATCAAAACAGCAGGATAACTCTAAAATTATCAATGCTATTCGACCTGTCTTCTATTGTTATGCATAGTCAAATTTCTTAAATGTTATAAATATTTATTAGATCAATATGTAGTATCCTTTTGTTTCAAATACAATTCAAACCTAACTCTCTTATCTTAACCGTTCCTCGATCTTGAAATACCTGATAATATTTCAACTTCAACCCTACACTATACAATTCTTTTCAACCACTAATTGTTACTTTAAAATCGAAGTGTAAAAACTGCATTCGATTGTAGTTGAACCACATTTAGAAGAAATAAAATACATTTGATGTGAATACATTGCATGTCGAAAATGAAATTACTTTGCGTGAACTTTTGGATCTGCTCTCGTAATTCTGAACACGAGAAAGACTGATAGCTGAAATCGAACGACGAGACTCTAAAACAGTCCTTGGGAAATGTTAAATAATATTAGCACGAAAATGGAGCATGACATGACGATTTTAATTTAATTTTTTTCATATTTGATAAATCCACTTATTTTAAGTGTTCTTTAAAACTAGAATGCTTCCTGTGTACTGAGGTATCTTAACGAATTTCAAAGAGTGACCTTAACATTTGTTCTATAAAAATTACTACTTATTTACTACATTTTAGTCGTGATGTCGTGAACCGTCCTGAATGAACTGCGAGCAACAGATATGTAAAAGACCAAAGAGATGGATACTGACTACTGCATGACGGAGAAAAACGACGAATATTGATGAGAAATGGTTGATTGGAAGAGCAAAAGGTTTAAGATATGTAACGGGTCAAGTACAAAATGGGTTCCCACTTCCCACTCGAAATGACATAAAATGGACCATACCTGAAAGAATTTTTTTATGATAACATGGTCAACAGTTAACGATGGATCAATAGAGACTCGTTCTTATTGTTTTAGGAAATGTTATGATTGATATGTTATTAAATGAATCTTGAATCTTGAGTCACACGTGATTATGTGAACGTGGCCAAATTTATCTTTTTTTTTAAGTTAAAGGACAATAGTACATAAGTTTTCATTGACTCTCAAATGTTACATGGAGGTTCAAAAGAAATGAGTTCACTGCTTCAAAAATACAGAGCTTGGAATTGTAATCAGATAATAGAGTCGCCTGGGAATATTGGTGAAAATCATAATTGGCTGCTTTATAGCCATCTGTTTTTTTTAAAAAAAAAATTATTTGTCTTTTTTTTTGCAGTGGGCTCAAAGATATCGTGGTGGACTGGCGGTTTGCACAATGGACATGAAAATATGGACAGCTTTCAGAAAAATTCTCATTCCGACTAAGCAATGTGAAGTTCAAAAAAGTTGCAACGATTGTGACATAAATTAAGACAAGACCCCATATTATAATGTTTATTTACAAATCAAATTACAATTAAAAACGCACCCTATATTATACGTATAATGGTATAATTATCTAGTTTGACTCTAACATACTACATAAGTACGCCATCTACATATTTTCGAAGAAATCAACTCGTCGCTTCGTGTCTCCTCTTCGCACTTCCCTCAAAGAACCATACTTGTCACGCCCCACCGATACATTATTGTAGTGGATTTTATCCATTGGTGTTTCTTTCTCATCATCTCGTTTCTCTGCTAATTCTTGTGTCAATTTTCTGAATGATGCTTTAAGCCTTGAATTCCGCTCACGTTCATTCTGGTGCACTCCGTAGTAAGGCACTGGGACTGTTTCACCTTCTTCGCCCTCTAGCGTTAAACTGTTGTGCTCTTCAGGTCTGTAAGGCCTAGCATTTGGGTTTCTGCTTGCACCAATAATGGCGGCAACGGCTGACTTGTTCCCACCCGCTGCTTCTTTTCTAGTCACAGATGAAATCACTGCAGCAGAGGATTTGTCTTTGTAGGGAGTGACGTCACTTTTAGCTGTCTCAGCGTTAACACCCCCTGTTGCTTCCGCTCGGTGTTTCCGGGATGCTTCCTCATTTATAATTGCCGTCACTTCTGCTTGATAGCGAATTGCTTCTTCAGCTTCATTTTTCATTTTTGAATTACCACTGGTTTGGTGTCTGTCATCATGGATATCTGAATCACTGCTATCGCTGTTATCTTGACAGTGACCTCTGATTTCTTTACCGTGACCTTTGTAGTTTTCGTGACCCCATTTATCATATCCGTGACCTCCCTCTGTTTGGCTGCTCATTTTATCTTTTCT
>JAQIXO010002098.1:0-10590 GCA_034700305.1 Protaphorura armata | reverse complement strand
CATTCTGCTTGTACTTAAATGTATTGGGATGGCTCAGTAAAGCGCATAAATAAAAAATCAAATCAAATCAAATCAAAAATCAAATATTGTTCACCGACGTCGTAATTAATTAATCTAAAGTCAATAACGCTGTTCTCATAGGGAATGCCATGGATAGAATTTTCGTTTACAAACCGTAGTCTTTCTCTAAACGAAATAGACGTTATTGGAATTGACTTCGGCGTTCATGACTGAATGACAAATTATTACTTTGCGGTATAAGAAAAACTGAAGTAAGTTTTCAGAACTTCAGGGGAATATAGTTGGCGAATCCTAATCCTTAAAATAACCACTTCCACTATTGATTTCTTGAATACAAAAGTGAAATATTTAGGCCTATGGATGGAAAAGTTAAAATTGTAGCGAGGCGCGTCAGAGAATTGAATAAATCCTAACGAGTACGTACGTCGATATTTCCCTAGAAATAGATTTGAGTAGCGAACATGCATATTATAACTAAAACATAATGCTGCTTGCTTAATGCCGACAACCCACGAAATGCTCCTGGTGCTCAAACCGAAAGTTGAAGCAAAGGAACATTGTTGGAATACATAACTACAGCACTTTTCATAATTTAAATAGAGTTGAACCCAACAGCAGTTAAATTTCAGGGACTTCAGCTTCAACATCCGCTCGGGACAGAATACAGTATTGCGTAATTTCTTATTTACAATATAGTTATAACCATTAATAAAAGTCCTTAGTCAAAAGGAGGTATGTTACAGTTTGTAAGGTATTTTAGGAACTTAGTTTTATAATTTAATAAACTGAGATGGTGCCAAGACGCATGGACGAATAACATTTTTTCCCTGGGAGTGCTATTGCGACCAGGTGATTTCCTCATTTTTACATTGCACAATATCTGTTCTAAGTTCTATCAATTCTAACATCGCTAAAACCCTTTCCATCTATCTAAACTTAAATTTTCTGTGTTGGACCGCAATATCATCTAGACTATCACATTCGTCGTGAAATTCCCCATAATATAATTTTGTATTTTTAGAGTTCTACAGCTTCCTGTGATAAATAGAATTACCATCCCATTCAAACTGAATTATTTCCCATTGTTGTGTTTTCTAACTCTCCTGAATGTGCTATTAATTTTAGTTCATTCTTCATGGTTTTTGTTAATAACTTCTAATGTCCGTTCCGTATAAGCTTTATTTAATGTATTTATTTAATAAATAATGCTAAAATAGAAATGAAGAAAAGGAACTCATGGAATCGTATGGCGTGACCGAGGACTCTCAGAAAATGACTCTCTAACACAACACAACGTACCTTTGAATATTGAATTGCTTTTAATATAGTAACTAGTAACGAGTAACCATCAAAATCAACCCTAACCACAGTAGAGGCTGACCAGGCACCATCATAGCAGTTAGTCTGTACAATAAATGTTAAAGTATAAATAATTATTTGATTAGGAAAAGTAATAGCACACACGTTATTGGGGAATGACCTCCTTGGATATTCCGCAGAACCTTACATATGGTGGTTAGCCTAGACTTGCTGATAATATTACGAAGGATTCAGGATCCAAACTTACAGACAATAGTAAGTAAGCGCCTCAAAGTTATACTGGATGTTGTGTGCTAGTGTGCTCTGTGTTCCATGCTGCGTCTGGGTTCTTTCGCTGAATCTTAAAACAAGTCATGGTAGAATAAAAACGACTTGGATGTGCATCATGGTAATAAATGTTGATTCCCGATTTTCCCTCTAATCGTAAGGTTTGTGTGGTGTCCTTTATAGTCCACTGCGGTTCTTAATAATTTAGCTAATTCAACTTCCACAACCTATTAATTTTTTATATTAATGACTAAACTTCTAGCACTCAGTACCCAAATCGTAGTTGTAGTCATTAAACAATACTAAACAATACTAAAACAAAAAGCTTTACTTTAGTACTTTTGAATACTGAATTGTCTTTCATATATTATTTTTTTTTAAATATTTTAGTAAAGTCTACTTGGAGAACCTATTGATTTCGTTTAGCATCAGGCAAACTTCAAACCCTTAACATTCGGTAAGTATAATTAAGGACCAAATAGTAAGAGAACTTATTCTCAAAACCACTGTTAAATTAATCGTTATGGCATACATGCCCAGACTTCAGTGTAATGTATCTGATGACTTAAATTCCAAGTACAAACAAACAAAATATTTGAAGTAACATTATTGTCTGGTCTATTTTAAGCGGCTGGGAGAGTGCGATTAAGTAAGCGTTGTGCTACGAATTTGCGTTTATACTTTACCCACAGATTACAGACTTTAACTGAAGAGATTATAATAGAAAAGTCATCAGGATTACTTCCAACATACAGGTGAATCATTATTAATATTTATATTTCCACTTTTAATCTTATAGCTAATCTTGGAGAAGAAAGACAATTTGGGTATTGATAACTGTTGACATGATCAAACGTCTTGAAAAATGGATCCTGTGTATCCAAACTCTCCGCAGCTACATGGCTTCTCTCACAAACACTCAGGGTAAGTAGCACAATCCTCTCAAATTACTTGAACAATTTTAAGAAAAAATACCGGCTTAGTGCTTACATGTTTACAAGTCAATCCTAATTTTCCAATACACAACCATTGAAACTTTTCAAAATGTATAAGCAATGATAAGATAATTTGTATCAAATTAGTGCAATGCATTTCATAGTCATAGTACCAATTAACAAGGAGATAGACAACGTGTATTATTACACAATAGGACACTTTCCTGTTTAGCGAAAATTTGCAAGAATTCAATGTATTTCCCGTCGCGTCCAGAGATGATGTTCTACGCTCACGCCTTAATTAATTAATCTAAAGTCAATTACTCTGTTTTTATAGGGAATACCATGGATGGAATTTCCGGCACAGTTTCGTTCTCTGTTCGGTTTACAAACCGGTTCTTCTGTTCACCTCATACATGGAACAATGAAACACGCCTTGTGGAGATGGGAGAATCCAAGTGGAATTGGCGGAATAAAGTTTGGAAAATCTCAACAATGATTTGTCTCGTCGTCACATTCACGCAGATTTTGATGGAAATCAGATACACTTTCCTTTGTCATGAAGGTCCAACGACTATTATTTTATTTCGCCGACTTCAGATTCTGGTGTCTAGTGCAGGCATAATCAGCCAACTAGTTACAATTTATAAAGTGAAAGAATACCAAGAATTCATGAATCAATATCTTCGACTCTTTCGATTGGTTGAGCAAGACTATATCCTCACTCCTTCTACATTCAAAAGAATCTTTTGGATGACTCGGATACTCACCATCTTATTTGTTCTAATTATCCTGTACCTGCCGTTTGCATTTGTGATTGTCATCGCTTATCCTGAGGTGGATCCGAATGTATTTTCTAAACTACTCCCAGGAGTATTCACTCGAACATCAGTAGCAGGACGTCGAGAACATTGGAATCCGTTTGTTGCGTTTGCAATTGGTGGGATTGAATATACTGTTCTTTCTCAACAGTGTTTGCATTTTCTGAATTATCTATCATTAGTGTCTATCGGATCCATTTCCATACTTCAGTTATTCCAAGAAATGAGGTGAGTGTTTATCATAGTATTACTAACAAAATACACCAAATTTTACATTGTTTCAAAAATATTTACAGAAACGTCATTGTGAGAAGCCAGGACAATTTGAATTCTCCTCTATTGGATTTGACATATTTTATAAAATTGTACAAGGCCTCGTATTTGCTCTGCAATAGATTAAATGATTGGATAGCAGCCATTGTAGTTCCGGGTGGACTGTCAATTTCATTGGTTATGATAGTTTCCCTCAATTACACTCTTCTCACAGGAACAACAAATGGGTTCCAAAAATTTACATTGGTGGCTGTGGAATTTGTAACTCTAATATGTTCTGGCGTCTGCTTGCACATGTTTTCATTCCTGTCTTTCCGTTCCAAGGAGAGTCTTCGAGGAATGGCAGTCAGACGAGTTGTTTTGGAATCAAACTATGATTCCCGCCGGCTACGAGGGTGCATGGATTGTAGATCATACTGTGGGTCGTTGTTCTACTTCTCACGAACATCTGTGTTGGTGTGTGGTCTCTACATCGTGGACTACACCATTCAAGCTGTTCTGACATTTCCTTAAATGAAATGTACACTGAATAAAATTAAAACCTCAGCCTCAAGACCCGGCACAGTCAGTAACCACACGGCACAATTGAAAAACAAATTCTGGCCGAATAGCATAGCGCGACAGTTGGAAAAAAATATTCGTACAGCAGAGCACAGCTCAAAACAATTGTGATAAAAATTCTTAGCGCACAGCACTTTTTGTTTGGAATTTTTGCTTCCGCACATCCTACACAAAGTTGCCATTTACTTCAATTAGCATTGCACTATATTTTATCCGCAGAAAAAGTGCGTTTGATTGAAAGGCCGAACTCAGCTCCGCCTTATAATTCCTTGTATAATTTGTGGTCGGAATGTACATTATGTGCTATTATTAAAATTTGTGAACAAGTATAATTGTCATGGCTTGCCGTGCCTTGTGCATAATGTTACATTTTTAAACGATGAGTGTTTGAGCAAACGTAATCAAATCGAATAAGTTTTCCATAGTCAAAAACTTCTTACCTCTTTTCATTTTTCAACAATATATGTTCTAGTTCAGTTCAACTACTTTACCTATGCTTGTTGAGTGAGCTATATACTTTCATCTTTAATTGATTTATTTGTTAATAACCCATGCAATTTCATTTTTTCCAGCAAAGCTTTGAAATTATTGACTGTAATTAATTTCCATTACTAGAGAAACAACAAAAGTGTAAATTCAATCAATCAATCAAATCAGTTGTATTTGACATGGCGCTAGGCCGAAACAAAAGTGTAAATTATGCCTTGTCAAATTGGGATGGTCTGAAATATTTTACAAGCGAGATGCTGTACATCTACGTTCATAGCAAATCAAAATTGTAAATATTGGGATAAATGTAATGCACTCATGACTTGAAATATCGTCACCATCAACTCTAGAAGACTTTAGCGAATTATATTTAATCCTTGTAAACCGAGCGCGTGAGTTCAACCATATACAAATAAAATAGTCGAAAACTAAATGAAAGTCGTGCCATTTCGTTAATGTAAAATATGTGAAACATTTTGAGCATTGTAGTCGGGTTGACTAGGAATTTTAAGTCGCAGTGTCGCGTTTAAAAAATCGATACACGAAGAAATACAAATCACAGCGAGAAGGTGATGGTTAATTTGGTTTCCTCAGTTCAATTGGAGGGAATGTATTTCGAAAATTATCGGATACATGGACGAAAATATGTTTTTTTAATTTTTACAAAACAGAATATTTCTCACAGACTGGTACGGAGGAGTACTAACTAACTAAAAATTCACCCAGTTAAAAAACGATTTTGATAAAACTTCCAAATATATCCACTTTTTCTATACTCACCTGCTTTAGAATGGTACCCGTCTAAATTCTACTCCGAATTCGGAATACCGATTTTCTAAAAAAAATCTAAAATTCCCATTGCCTCCAGTGTAACCCGGAAATATTTTTTTGTTGTTGACATCCGGGTCGATTTTCAGGGTGTTTCGTTACTAGTAAAAATAAACTAAATTTTGACCTGTTTGAAATTCAAATATTGGCGGGGCTGGGTTGTCGCATGACAATTTATATTTCCCCACTACTCAAATTTTTTGGCTGCGAATGGATGACCAAAGCCTTCCCATTTGCACAAGAAAATTTTCGAAACACCCTAAAATTTGTCGAGGTCGAAATTTTCACCAAACCGTTCCTCCGACACCGGAAAGTTTGGTCTAAAACGCTAGGCACTGCTTAGGGTTTTGTTTGAGACTGGCGTTCTGCAAATGTTTGACAAGTAACCTTCATTTCGTTATGTCTGTCGTTGTCTCGGTAACGTAATGACAAGTCCGTCAGGTCTGTTCCTCTGTTGTTGCCATGACAATTCTTGACTATTCTAGTATTGACTATATATTTGCTTCCACGATTTTTCACCTCGATCGAATTTAATACTTTTTCGTAATATATCGGTTGAAAGGGTATTGTCTTACTCTCTTGTAGTATTCTGCAAGGCATTTGTTTTGTGCAAAACAAGAACACAAGACGCTTCCTTACACCGTGTTTGAAGTCATATTCGTTTCAGATGTCGCGGCCAATCGATTTTACGTTGTCTTCAATCCTCAATCCTTCATTTACTTAATCGCTTCCTAATTTAAGTATTCTTGCCAACTAACTTCATTGATTCGAAAGCGGTAATATATGAGATGACCAGATCCGTTATGATCCGTATACTATTGTAATTTAATTGGCATATCCGATGCGCACGGCATTCTCTGAACGTATCTGCAACGTTCTAATATGCTCTATAGGACATCTTCATCGCTATCCGCGTGTTAAAAGATTCCATAATATTGCGATATACCGATTCGGTCGAACGAATGCTCTAACTACACTACTTTTAAATTATGAAATGTTACTACCAAAAACCGAAACGCGTGACAAACAGACAGGAAGAGGGATCGCAATAAGTCGTTTGCAAAGTAGTATACTACTCGTCGCGCGACTTAATAAACTGTGACAAGCACAGACAGTATGCGAAATACCTCCAACACTGACCGTCGAAAGTGATGAGTAGTAAAACATGATAATCACTTACCGTCGAAAGAAATATGAGCGTAGTGGTAAATCGTTACAACACTCGGAGTCGAAAGATATGCGTAGGTTCAAATATACTGTGACAAGCACTGGCAGTATGCGAACGACCTACACTGACCGTCGATAGAATTGAGTAGTAAAACGTGATAACCACTTACCGTCGAAAGAAATGAGTATAGTGGTAAATAAATCATTACAACTCACTGTCAAAAGATATGCGCATGTGCAAAGAAACACGACACGTCACCACTAACCGCCGAAAGATTTGCGTAGGTGTAGAGAAACACGACACATTAACACTCACAGCCGAATTATTTGAGTTGGTGTAATGAAACACGACACATCACCACTTACAATAGAAAGATTTGAGTAGGTGTAACGAAATACGACACATCACCACTCGCAGTCGAAAGATATGCCTAGGTGCAGAGCAAAACGACACAACACCACTTACCGTCGAAAGATTGGTTTGAAGGAACACGACACATCACCACTTACCGTCGAAAGATTTGTACGAATGAACACAACACATCCACACTTACCGTCGAAAGATTTAGGTGAAGAAATACGACACATCAACACTCAGCGTCAAAGGATCCATTGGTTGAAAGAGACTATATCCTCACTCCATCTACATTCAACACAATCTATTTGGTGACCTGGATAATCATGGTCTTCATTTTTATTCTTAACTTGTACGCGCCTATTGCATTTGCCATTTTCCTAGGTTATCCTGAGGTTGACCCGAATATATTTTCTAAACTTCTCCCACGAGTATTCACTCCAACATCAGTTCCGGGACGTCGAGAACATTGGAATCCATTTGTTGCATTTGCAGTTGGTGTGATAGAATTGACTGTTTTTTCTCAGCAGTGTTTGCATTTTCTGAATTATGTATCATTCATGTCTATCGGATATATTTCCATACTTCAGCTGTTCCAAGAAATGAAGTGAGTGTTTATCTTTATTAGTAACAAAACATAGTATACAATATTTCAAAAATATTTTCAGAAACGTCATTGTGAGAAACCAGGACAATTTGAATTCTGCTCTATTGGATTTGACCTACTTTCTAAAATTGTACAAGTCCTCGTATTTACTCTGCAACAGATTAAATGATTGGATAGCAACTATTAGTACTTTCCATTCTAGTGGTTATAATTATTTCTATTCATTATACTCTTCTCACAGCAACAACAGATAGGTTTCAAAAACTTACATTGGTAGTTGTGGAACTTGCAATTGTATTTAGTTTTGGCGTCTGCTTGCACATGGCATCATTCCTGTCTTTTCATTCCAAGGAGAGTCTCCGTGCAATGACAGTCAAGAGAGTTGATTTACAATCAAACTATGATTCCCGTCGGCTCCAAGCGTGCATGGATTCTAGAGCATACTGTGGGTCCATGTTCTACTTCTCACGAACGTCTGTTTTGATATGTGGTCTCTATATCGTGGACTACACAATTCAAGCTGTTCTCACATTTCATTAAATACAATACACACTTTGAATAAATAAATTCATCTGCCTTTCATTCCTTTAAGGATTTCTGTTCCGAATATGATATTATCTGTTGGTTAAATTAGTGAACAAATGTAATTGTCATGTCTTGCCATGTATTCTCCCTTGTCTTGTGTATTATTTTTATTCTGTTGTGTATTTTTACATATTTTTAAAAGATGATTGCTTGAGCAAACGTAATCAAATCGATTTTTTAGTTTCACTCTCCGGTTAAACTTTGACAAATACTTATCCCCACCTCTTTTCATTAATATATAATGGAAGTAAAATTGATGAAGATGGAATCATTCATAGGACTACAGAGTCCGTCATTCTGACTTTTCCCTCTACTACTCTAATCAATGAACTGTTCTATGTCTGTGATGAAAGGAAGCCGTTTCATTAGTTTCATATGTACGCTACGCACGAAGGAAAAATTAAAACTGAAGATTTCCGTAAAATTTTCAATTCAATAACAATTTTTAATTGCGGCGGTTTGTTATATTAATAAGGAATATTAAATAAATAGTAATAGAATGTTGTTAAATTGACAGCAATTCAAAATATAATAAAATTAAGTTAAAAACTTACCACAAAATGTTATGAAATTTACGGGATACCAATGCCAATTCTCTTGCGGCTGAGAATTGGGATCTTCACGAAGTTTTGCCTGGGACGAGGTCAAAGATTTCTCGGGAGCGGCTGGCCAAGCACATTGATTTCCTTTAATCCACGTTAGTGGCACAAAATCAATTTGATTTTCTTCAAAGAAATCAACCACCACAAACTTTGACATCTTATTCTGTCAGAGACACGATTTAAACTAAATCAAACTTCCAAATGCGTTGGATTTGGAGGGAACCTTCCTTTGTGTGTTCCTCTCGTCGTAATACTCAAACTTATATCAATATGATGTGAGTATGAGGGGAACTATTATTAACAGTCGGAGACAGACGTTCTAATTCTATCATACCTATGACGTCGTTCTTACGTCTTGATACTAACGTCGAAATGACATCAGAAACAAGTTAAGAAAAGCTGTACCGAGTTGGAGTCACACACTGCTTTCAGCATTACGTACTATTTATATAATTCTTCAATTGTAAATATGACGTACTTTATGTAACGTATTATTGTAGTCATATTCAACTCATTATCATACCATGCTTCTTAAATGATGTAATATCGAGATTGAGGATTGAAAAATGTTTCCTGGGATAGGATGTTTTTTTTTACTTAAAAACCAGTTAAACGAGTCTGTGTTCTTGTTGTTGTCAATCTGCTTATATTTTGACCTTCGCTGGTTAATGTAAAGAAAAAGAACCTATACACCGCTGTCTCAAAACCAAGCAAACTCATGGCTCGTAAGACACGCAATTAAATTGCGAATATAATAATATAGCTACATCGTTAGACTTATAATTAGAAAATAAACACAGAGCAGCGCCTTGACCGGAAATACCTATTTTTTATTGATTAGTATTTCTGAGATGGTGGTGAATATGAAACAGTTTGGACAATTCTCTCAAAGCCATGCACTTAGTGTAAGCTATTAAAGAATTCTGGAAGAAATCCGTGAGTCTGAAGAAGTGAACGCTCGTAACTGACAGTGGATTGAAAGGCGCTATATGTATAATCTATTGATTTCAACTGGAGTGGCTACTATCTTTGTGAAACAACCTGAAATTGCCGTATTTCTGAATCCAAGCTCCCAATTTTTTGACTTGATAACAAATGTAAATGTCAAAGTATATTGAATAGCGATCCACCGTTTAGTGTGGTAAGTGCATGAAGAGGGTGAATGAAGGTAATTAGAACATACGCCTCCAATAAAGTTCGAGAAATATAATCCAGAACCAAACAGGTGTGCTAATTATCCAAACATAACAAACGCCTGGACACCTTACTCAACTCTTATTTCTTCATTACAAACAAACGTCTATTATTACAAGCCACACCAGCAGCATAAGAGAGCCAAAAATTCTCAGGACAAAGGGAAGAGCTCGATGAACCAGTTCCTGGCGTTGTTGCTTGCGGCTTGGGCTGATATATACGTATAGGTTGTAAATCTTCAAATGCCAAGCGAACCGGTATTATGGTTTCATTCAAGGAAGGATTTACAAATTCATTATTTTCTCTCTGGGAAGGGACGACACAAAGAACCAAAATATCCTTTCCCTTAATAATTCTAAAAGTACATTGAATGTCATCTGGTTTAACATGTAACGGTATTTCGTATTTTCGGGTAAAATCTCTGTACATGGATCCAAATGTTCATGAACTTTTCGTTGTTTTATCTGGTTTTGGTTCATTCATTTTAGGATTTAATATGTTTATGAATTAATTGCATTTGTTTATCTGGGTTAATTCAGTTATTGGTTAATTTAATATGATTTGT
>JAQIXO010002097.1:0-10591 GCA_034700305.1 Protaphorura armata | reverse complement strand
TCTGATCTTGCGTTCCAAAATCGGCATATCAAATATCCTGGGCGTAATTCCACAAGTAGTTATGATTCTACGAGAATGAAATAATTAAACTTTACTATTTGGTGATGAACTTGGACTGCTTGGGGACTCCACGTACCTAATTCACACGGGCAACGGGTCGAGTCATGTTAAATTTCTAATTGATATAGTAAATATATTTCGTTTACGCTTAATTTCTTACCTTTTTATGATCTTGATGATAAGGTCAATGTCTCCTTTCCCTTGACTGGGAGTTTCGGTGGGCTGAAATCTTTTGTGGCTTTGAAAGTCAAAACGAGACTGGATGTGTTTTCAAAAGTAATATTCAATTCCATTTGTGCCGCGCAGCTCCAAAACTCGTCCCGCCTAAGCTCAGATAACGCAACGGTGCAATTCCTACAGGAATGAATTTATGAGTGTGAAACTTTCCGGTAGGAGAAATATAAGGTAAACCCTTAGGTAATCAGCATAGGGGAATGCCTATAGGATTTTCTGACATCCTACCTATAGGTTTCGTACTTACTGAATTCTCCTTTAGGAAATTCTCGAGGTGAACTCCATAGGTTTCTGTAGTACGCATTCTAGCTAGGGCTCGCAATCCGATCCGAGGAAATCCGATCCGATCCGTAATCCGTCGGATTTCTCGGATTGGATCGCTCTTCTGATCCGATCCGATCCGATCCGTTAGGATCGGATCGAACGCTTGATCCGCCTGATTTTAATGCGAAGAATCCGACGGATTTCGGATCGGATCGTTTTTTTTTTAACATTTGGGGAGTTTAGCCTAATACAGATGAAATCCACTTGTTTCAACATATGTCATAGAAATGTACTACAATCTTGTCATAGAAAATAGGACTCGTGTCTTTCCGATCACGGCTTAAGTAGTATGAACGATTATAATCCGATCCGTTCGGATCGGATCGGATCGGATTTTAATCCGAACCGGATTGATCCGACGGTTGGAAAATCCGGACCGGATCGATCCGAGAGTCCCAAAATCCGATCCGATCTGACGGATTGCGAGCCTGATTCTAGCCTTTAGGTAAATGTCTGGTAGTTTACCGTAAGGAATCTATAAAATTGTCTTATTCCTAAACGTTCCTAAACAATAATTCTGTGCGGGGCAACTGCAATGTATGGATCATCCTTGAATCTTACTTGATAAAGAATGATATTTTCTTGGCTCTATTATTTCCCGTGACAATACGCACATTCATGAACTTTATTTATAATGATTTTATACACCCAAAGAGTAATCGTGGATTCTATACAACTAACTTGCATGATATTTTCAAAGTATCGTGTCGACTGCAAATATTTCGTGTGGACAAGTCTCGATTTACGTCTCCACGTTAACCCTCCCCTGCATTTAACAATGCTAGTCTATCCTTTAAATTTTATTAATTTTGTATAATGAAGCAGAAACAATTATAGCATTTGCCAGATTACATACTTTTTCTCTTCTGCCTTCTGGGAAAAGATTAGTACACAGAGCATATAACTAATGCATGCATTTTTGCACTCTGGAAAGCTTTCGCAATGAGAATCACACACACACACACGTGTATTGTACAAATGTACATGTAAATAAAAATATCATTTTATTGAACACAATTGAACACACTGAACAAACATGAAGCATATGAAAACAGAATTCAAACCATACATAATGAAAGAAATATATACCAAAATATTCAGGAATAATAATAATAAAAATAAATCAGAAATAGAAATTCACAAAAAGACAGTAATAATGCATACATTTACAAAATAATACATTTACAAAATAATAAATCAAGCACAATCACAAATAGAAAATCTCAAACAATTCCTTGCCTGAGGGTAAGGTCCCTAAAACGGAGGCTACGTTACCACGTTGAATTGCAATTGATACCCTCTGAAGGAGGTAACACGTAGACTTCTTCTCCCCAGACAGTCCAAAGATTCTCTCGCCCACTTGCCGCACAAACTTCAAACCATCTTTTCCCCAAACCCCACTAGTCTCAACTGCAACGGGCACAAAAAAACGAAACGTCTAAAAACGTGTAAATAAAAACGTCTTGTCAATGCAGCGAGCTCTGTTGACGTAATTGAGTTAGCCTTTTGGAGTTGTACAGAGTCCGGGTTCGTGTACAGACTATTCATCTCCGGCATCGGACACTGCAGTTGCAGCAATAATGAAGATGATGGCATCACGCTTTTCAGATTGCAACACCAAAATACATCGACATCGACGTCGATCTATTTTGGTGTTGCAATCTGTGATGTGAGCATTCGCATACAGTTTTCTTCGCACTCGAGATGTAATTTTTGTTCCATTTATCTTTCCATCCCGATTGACTGAAATGAGATGTGAAGATTAATAGATGCGTTGAGTACCCATGTGTTTTGCATGTGTGCAAATGTAGATGAGTGCAATCAAAATATCTATAGGCAGAGCATGTTCCTAAGAAATTATAAAATGGTTAAGAATATGGATCAAAGTTTTGTTCATGTATGGTAATTCAACTAAATATATATTTTCTATATAAAATATTTTGTAAATGGAGGCTGTTAAGTTTCAGAATGCATAAGTTGGGAAATGGAATGACACGGTCTTCTGATAATGTGGTCTTCTATCCGCGGCTCCTCTCTTGATAATTGTATTACTGATAAGAATACTTTTTTATTTGGAGAATATCGAGTAAGAAATTAACACCTTGCCTGTAGTGTCTGCGTTCTTCCTAGTCTTCGTTAGTATTAGGTGGAACAGGCGTGTGACCCATGTTGCATATGAAAGATACAATTAAAGTTCAATGTAATTATAGTTGGGTATCTTAATGGGTATCACAAAGTTTAGGCCACGGAGAATTTCTATCATGACGGCGCGCGTGTCCTAAAATTGAAATATTTATTTCGGAATTGATGGCGTAGAATTTTGTAATTTTTGAGGATAGGAGACACCGCCGAAGTTGCGCATTGACTGGGTTGCGCGATAAGATTCGGGGCTACTTTTACATGTCATACGACTCCCCTGATTCAACATGAAGAGCAATGAGAACGTAACTAACTCATGGAATATTTTTGAGTGACCTTTGATCTTTCTGGAGTCGTTTGAATAATGCAATACAAACATCATAGGTGGGCAAAATACTTGGGAAAGTATTTTTAAAATACTTTGTCAAAACACAGAAAATTTGAGTTCAAAATAAAATACGCAAAATAAAATACTCCGAAGCATCAAAATACAAGATAAAAAATACTGTATTAAAATGCAAGAATTTGTTAACATATATAATATAAGTGTTTTAAAATACAATTATTTTTGCATTAAGATTACACTAATGAGAAGTGTCAATCCAAGTCCAATCATCGGTTTTGTCGCAAAAGTAATCCATCTGAGAGAATTTTGAGATAATTTTAACCTCAATTAATTGTTCCAGAATTTGACTGCTTAGTGTGCGTTATATATGAAGTTCACAATTTTTGTATTTTAAAAATACTTTATTTCAGTATTTTCAAAATGCTTTGAAAAAATACACAAAAATTGAGTTCAAAATAGAATACTCCAAAGCAAAATACAAAATATAAAAATACTTCTTCCCCAGTTCTTCAAAATACCATATACCAAATACATATAGTATTTTAAATGCAGTATTTTGAAAATGGTGCCCACCTGTGACAAACATGCATGCCGTGAAGCACATGACGTTCCATCTCTACAATGTTTATGACTATGACCAAATGCGATTAGGGAATTTTTTATATTTATTACATTTCTTAACCTTGCCTCGTGCTTTTCATAGTTCACGAGTGAATGTGAGATATGAGAATGATGATATTTTTTTCATTAGACCTTATGCCTTCACAACTCGTAACATGCACTTTTAAAAGTTTAGTTTATATTACAAACAACAGACAAACTCTGGAGTTATATTCTGGACCTATACCCTAAGGTTTTTCCTGAATCGTGGTTCAGGTAGACAGATATAACACATTACCATGTTCATACTGTAGGCATAGTTGGGCATGTACAAAATACTAAAATACTGAAATACTCGCCTGAAAATACAAAATACTCAAATACTTCTAATTTCCTCAAATTCAAATACAAAATACCAAAATACAAAATACCAAAATACAAAATACTTTCGGTTTTTTTCAAAATACAAAATACATGTATTTAGAATACAAATAGTTGTTACATAATACAACAAATATTGTACGACAAATAATTCTATCAAGTTCTCTTCGTCCGCTGGTAGGCGGGTTTCTGGCTATACACTACCCCGGAGTATATATATCTAATGTTCCTCCGAGCTCCGCGCGAAGCGGTGATGAAGCGGGGTCTGGAGCGGAGCCCCAGCTAGCGACAGCGAGCAAAGATCGCGTTAGCACCCTGGAGCGCCGAACGGCGCAATCACGCGTCAGGAATAGCAAGTGGAAGGAAAATTTCACAACAGTTGATCTTAGAATCAAACCATAAACTACTTGTGATACCTTATCATCTGATTCGAATTCCAAGTGGACATGTATGTATGTATGATTAGAACACATCCTGTCCTCGTAAAATTAATGAACGCCGACAAAGGTTTTATTTGATGTGGTAGAGTATATGATTGATTGTATTCCTTATGTAAGAGAGAGTCAGTTCTTTGTTCAACATTAAAATATTTGATCAAGTAAAAACAACTTGAACTAAAGTCCCAATTCCCGACACATGCAGATCATAAATCAGTCCTCAAGAACACTTTTATCATTGCAATCACATTCATCATATGCACAGATGTGAGGAAATGATTTTTTCTTTTTATTTCATTTTTTGAGATCTTGAAAAACAGTAAATTGTAGTAGCTATACATTCGATTGAAACATTTTCATTTGTATAGAACTAACATGATTTTAATTGTGTTGTTTGCAGTGCGTTCTCATTGGAAATGTGCGTGACCGCGGCGATGATTGTGAAAAGACTCGGCCAAATTCCAAACTGCCGTAAAACTCGAAACTCAAAGTCTTGACTCGGTGGAGCGGGCCCCAAAACATCATGCGTAAGTAATTTACAATGGTTCATATACCAAATTCAAAGGTCAAGTTCCCAATATGTTCCAATGTGTTTTAGGATTTCTACGGGCGAGATGTGTGTGGACGACCACTGCCAATCAGGCAAGTGCAACGACAATTTCCAGTACCTGGTAAATAATACTTTCGGTGGTCAATCTGTCTGTCGGTTTTGTTTAATTGCCGTGCGCTGAAATTGAACCCAAATATATTCACTATGCCATTGCGTACTGCTCTTTATGCGGCGCATTCCTTGAGAAATCTGTCTGTCCATATGTCAGACCCAGTGCGTGTACAAAGTTCCTTACTTGATGTCGTGCAGAAGTAATTCGTTTTAAAGGGCTTCTTTGTTCATAATTTTATACAATGTAAAGTGGGAATGACAACTAAATACTGGATTTACAAGATACTTTTTTAATTTTAATCCTGATACCATTTCAATCGGTTTATCTCCATTTTATACCGTTTTGACTATACTAATATTCAAAATGAATTCAAAAGTATTTTTGGTTATTTTGGCGGTGACTCTCGTCTTAGCTGCGACTGTCGGTAAGTTCATTTTATTTTGTATGGAAGAACAGTAAAAAATGTAGAATTATAAATTAATTATTTTTATAGTTGAGAGCAGAGATGAGCCTACATGCGGGAAACCGTGCAGGGGCAGACGAGACAATGATTTCGCGTGTCAATTTTGCTGTCGAAGTCTTCTACGGAAGAATTATCGGGGTGGAAATTGTGATCGTCGGGATAACTGTGACTGCACATTAAACTGGAATGAATTTCTTTCTAAAATAATTCTAACTTTGTTTAAAAAATCTTTGTTTAGAACATAGAAAGACTTCATAATAAATGAATAACCTACAGAACGAAGAACTTGGTTCTAATGAAATTAAAGAAATACAAACACTTCTAATTGTAAGTTTTAGCTGATTCTTTACATTTAGATAACTGGAAATCAAAATCACGAAGTTTATGAAAAATAGACTTTGTAATGTTTTGTAGTAAGTAATCATTCTAAATCAATTTAAAATTTTAGTTATACCGATCTCTGTTCATTAGATTTTGGGCTTCCCTGAATTTTGTCCATCCTATCATAGTGTGACGTTTATGAATAGAATTTAGCGTGCATTTTAGAAGTACAAAAGACTGAACTGATTGTAATTTTGTTGAGGCAAAAAAATCTGTGCGAACTGTCACCTTTAGTCGGTGCGTCCATCTCATCCCTGATTTTAAAAACTGATTAGTAAACTCAGAAACTCTTTCCAAATCTCTCCCCGGCAATGTCATGTATTTTCGCTATCCAATTTGAACGTTTTAGTGACGAATTCTCTGGAATTCCAAATTTAGTAAGTATAGCAAAATGTACACGCGTTTAATGAATTGTCGATTTTGCATCCGAGGCCAGATCACTTTTCGTCACCATGTTTCCGGTCATTTCTAGATGTGATTATCTTGGGATGGTGGGATGTCACACTCACCCTCTCTTGTCTTCCATTTGTACATATTCAAAAGTCCAAGATAACAATAAGAACTTCTTACTTCTTGTATATGCTTATGCGTAAGGCGGAAATACTCAACTACTTCTCATTATTTAAGAGTGCGTAAAAATGTGTGAGTGTTAGTAATATACTAGCTAGTAACTTCTAACTTGTAGTAACTGAAAAGTGTGACACAAATATTTAAAGAGGGGCCTTTTTTAGATTTCGCCCTCCCGTCCATATTTTCTATTTACGCCACTGTTGACAGGATGCATGTCATTCTTACTTTACATCTTGGAAAAGTTATTAAAAATACACTTTGTTTTGTTACTTGAGATTTGACAACTATTTGAGATGATAGGACGCTTGGCTCGTTTTCTAGTGAGACTGTTATTAAGATATCGAGCGGTAAAGGGCAATCATAATGCATAATATAGAAGACAGGTTGGGCATCAATTTATAAAACATATGCAGTCATACTCACAATCGTCAATTCAGTTACTGACTAAATAAAGAGAAGAAAATAACAGACCGATCTGTGCCAATAAATGTTTATTTAATAGGTACACATGTTTAAAAATTATACAGTATGTCAATATAACAACACAATGGTATTCACTTAATTAGAGTTGACTTTATTCTGAAAATAACAAGTCTGAAAGAAGAGTTCTAATAAAAGCAAAAATAGAAAAATGTCTTATTCTATTTGTCGTAAATCTTAAGCCATAGAACAAAGATTGAATGGATACAATAATCTTACGTACCAAAACCATTAAAAACACACGTTCACTAAATTCAACCAAAAACACAACTGTGGAAACTCCAATACATATAATGTAAATCAAAATAACTTCAGACAATGATCCACTTTTTAAATTTAATCCTTTGTGCTCTTGTTCTATAATTCCGGTCATGTTCCTCGCTACTTCACGCATCTCTTCTTCTGTAAATAACTTCTTCCAGTAGTCCATGATTCCAGCAGAACTCAGTTGAATCATTTTACGAAATATATCCGGACCATACAAATAAATATTTATCAGAGTTGTAACACGATTAATTTGATTAATCACATCCTTTCCTTTCTCAACCGTATTCTTCGGGTACTTTAGACTAAGAAATAGTAATAACTTATCAATTTCGTCCACTTCTCCAGCATAAACGACTCTGTCACATTTCAAAATTTCATCTTCAATTATTTGTGGATCAAAGAGACTGCGACAAGTCAAAGAGATTTCATTCGTTCTCTCGAACATATCAATGTACAATTTTAGAGTTTCATTTTTCTTTTGAATAGTTGCATTTTCATACAAATCTTTTTCGAGTAAAATTGTTCGTAATCGCATTTCTTCTTCCAACAAGTTAACTCCGAATTCACTGTTGTAACGAAAACCAGAGGAGCATGTATTGTTGTGTAATATCAATGGTTCATCACAACAATCGCTTACCTCTTGAAGATAGACATATTTCATCCGAGATACGATTGACAAATTTTTCTCCACAATTTCATTAAATGTGTCTAATCCTTTCCATCGAAGTGGAGCCAATAATTCTGTTGTTATGACCCCTTTATACCCATTAGTCACTACAACGCCCATGAGTAAAAGTGAACCCAGAAATATCACCCCAAGAACTCTTAACTTTTTTGAGTCCTCCAAAGGATATTCACTCACCAAATTCATTATGAGAGTTAGAGACAAATAAAATTCACAGTTACCTTGTAATGAATAATAAAAAATAAATGTAAAAAAATATAAAACTACAAACAAAATACAAACACAAATCCAAACGTACATATCGAAAGGTGTAAAAAATGCTTGAAGGAAAGTGTGATCTTCTTGTCTTCCAGCACATGTGAGAAAAGTGTACCCAGTCATGTCCGACCATATGATCAAATCGCTTAGTATTGTATAATGTTTTTGTGTGTCAACTAGCATTATTCTTATATATTTCGACATACTACTCAGATCAATGCATTTCCCTTGACCTTGTTTCACATGTATTGTTGAATTTTGAAATTCACTTGCCAGAACTGATATTGAAACAATACTACGCGTTCTAATGTGTCCTGTCCGTATTTGATATGATGTTAGTGGAGCACCACAATATTCTTCAGATTCATCCGTCCGGATGTAGTACAATTCCCATAGTATTCCATTACAATTTTGTTGTATGATTTTAGCATAATTAATTGCAATATTTTTTGGAGAAATTTCTTGGACTGAAATGTTAATGATTTGTGGGTTCAATATGGGGCATGGTGAGAGTGCCATGATGTAAGTCTTGCGCGAGATTAAATTAAATCCATGCGGGTAATATGATTCAGAATGTGTGATGTAATGTCGGGCAGCCGCAGCGTTCAAATCCGGTGGGGCTGTTTCATTGTTGTTCCAGAGATAAAACATGTAAATGTTTTTGTACACAGTACCATCATTTATGTATAAATCAGGGTGAACAATAGCATCTAACCTCCAGTAGTTTTGGTAGAATGTGTACCCAAAAGATAAGTCTTCATTTGATTTGGGATGAAGCAAAACAATAATCAATGACAAGTAGTTACGTTGTAAATTTTCTATTGCACAAAAGCGGGTAAAACGTCGACGAGCGTGTGTTTGATTCAGTTCATCTTCTTGTGGGAAATCCCAAATGTTACATTTATTAGTTCCATTCACTTTGAACTTGTTTTGTGTCCGTGTCAAAAGTATGGGTTGTTCAGGTTTGACCAGATCCACATTTTCAAATGAAATCACAACAATAAATGGGTGTGGGAATTGGTTTATGAATGGGTTCAAATTTGTGATCAAATCACCCCACGCAATATAAGATAACAATGATGAGAGCAGTAGTACAATTTCCAATAGTCGACGCGTACTCATGATGTTGTGTTTAAAATATTTCAGGCACCACCATAATTCAGTGTTCTGAAGCTACCGAAGGACTGAATAGGTTTTTCGTAAGCTATTGGAGATAACGACAAGTTAAATATTACTGCCTGCGATATGTATTGTCGTTAGGATTGCTTCAGGACAAGTGTATGTAATGTGTCTAGACAGACTCGCACAAGTATTTCACCTTATAATACAATTATTTTCATTGGATATCACTTGAGGAAATGACACTATTAGACGACGCATCTTGTTTCTCATGAGAAGTCGTCAAAGTTTTTAATAGTCAAAATAAGGCTGTGAGAAGTACATGATAATGCTACATTTAAAATGTCAATCGTGTACTTTATAACAATTGACGTCCGTTTTAATGCTTACCTGAAATAGGTATAAAAGTTGAAGAACTTTTATAACGAACGATTTCTAGGTTCTAGAGTTTTTTTAATATACTCCAGTTAGGACAGATATGTCAATTTAGCAAGCAAACCGTTACATCATCATGAGTGCATCGTCAACACAAACATACAATTCAAATGAATATTTTACAAACAAACCGGCGAGACAAATTGGATTTAAATTATTCATGAATTATACGGAGTAGTCATTGCTCGTCCCAAAATTCATAATTAATTGTTTGAATTGTGAAAAATCGGAAACCTGGATGAAATAGGGAGTCTAATTTAATCACATTATTTATTTCTAGTTGTTCGCATGTGTGAATTAATATTTTGTATAATGTGCTCCAATAGATTAAAAATTTTATAGTTGAGATCACAAATTTGACGGCCAAACGTTTTTTTATTATCTTGAACCTTCAATTGCTAATTAATTATCGACACTAAAATCCCAGGAAGTCACACTAATTACTCCTCAGGACATGTCATGTTAATTGTTCTAAATTACCCTTGATTTATCTAAATTGACACTTTATAGGTTATACGACCTCTAACCCATTTCAATTTCAAACGTAAAAAGGCGTTCTACTGTCCAATTTGAGCAATTCATTCGTGCAATTTACCTAAACATTGAGATGGTCTTCAATTGTTATAAAGTACACGATTGAAATTTGAAAAGCCTTCTTATGGCATCCAGTTTTGAATGACAAATATATCATTCTGTCTAAATTACATTGTTTGTTTGACAATCATCATACACTTTGACATTTTTCCACAA
>JAQIXO010002096.1:0-10593 GCA_034700305.1 Protaphorura armata | reverse complement strand
CTTGGTGTATACCAGGCTTAATATGCCTGTGACGTCAGAACTCTGCTCTAAATGTAAATAGAAAGCGTACATCTATGCTCGTCGCTTATTCTACAACACAGTTTATGGAGTATGGTCTTGGTCAGACCTAACTGTTACAGTGCCGTTCGCTTACTGGAGATTTTTGGCTCGGTCACTTTTCCTTTATTCAGTCGGCCAAGAAATGCATGATGTAAATACAGCAGTATTATGATCATGTGACAAGTCTCTATCATCGTATGAGGAGTCGATGGCCAATGCAATGGAGTTGTTCTGCATTTTTTGCATGTATACAACATTGTGGGGTGACAAATTATTATGCTCTATCCATTCTGTCGGGTCGTTGTGAGTGAACCACCAGTCATCCACATCACACCATTATTTACAAACATGACCAGTAGTCCTTTTCCCTAATCACGGGACAATCTGTTACTCCTTTACCGGAAAATTGCATAAAATATACAGGGTGGTTTATTTGTATTGCCCGGCCGTGGGATCTGAGGAACTAAGGCAGATTCCCTCCATACGCAATTTTCTCAACTTCGTTACATTAATTTGTCAAAACAGATTAGATTTGCTTTGCAATTATCCATTCTGTTCGACGTGTAATTAATAGTACCCAGGATATTGTTCAATACACTAAATAAGTATGCAAACTGTAGATTAGGAAATTAACAATTATATGATCTATTTGAATGTTTTGCTTGTAATCATTTCATTGTCAGTATTGAATATCATCAAAGAGAATCGGTCCGCTGAGTAGTTGTCATTGTCACCCAATTTTTGCACCGCAAGAAATTTAAGTTGACTGCATAAATGGAACACAGACTCTGAGTCATTTTTATAATTAGAATTGACTGGCTAGACTGAACTAGCTCATCCGTTGTGTTCGTTGTAAGCCAAACGATGCATAAATGCATAGCATGGTATGAATATGACAAATACACTTAATGTTGTGTTTCCATGTTAAGAACACAATTCATTTGCATACTTGTAGGTTTGATTTGACGCTTTGGAATATCATGCTACTAAAGACACAAATAAAATGAAATCAATTCAAAGAAGTCTTGAATTATTGTACACATACAAATTCAGCAAATCCTTTCAAATGCAATACACGTGCACGCACAAGTCCGTCTTTCACTTGAATGCTTACATTGTAATCATTTCATTAGCGGTATTGAATAACTTCAAAGAGAAAGGTTTTAATGTTTGCATATTTGAAGTTCGGGCTAAGATTGACGAAATTATTACGAATAGTGGCAGGTTGGTTCTGATACACCTTGTATTTATCCAACTCATGCCAATAGTTCTTTCAGTCGCAAATCCGTGTATAATACATAATATGTATTATGCGTACATAATTGTAAGTTTTGAATTTAAAGCCTGCAAAGGTTTATTTGAGCTACATGTACAGGTTTGCCCATAAGTAACGGTATATGTTACAACATTCAAGTAAGACGGTTACTTTTGGTCCACCCTCAACCCTGTACCATAACTCAAGTGACTTTTCATATTTCAATGTACTTTCATGCAGAAATACAGTTAAGCCAAGTCATCAGTAAACCTGAACTTGCTACTATTCCACTGCTAGGGTGACAAAATTTCCGAGGGCTTATAATTACAATACCATCGTTATTACCATTCGACAATAATTTTGGAGTCTCAATAGCCCTGAAGAATGAAGGAACTTCCATCTCAAGGAAACTTGAATCATTCTATAGCATTGGTAATTGAAATGACGACAAACGGATCTCTGATGTTTTATTTTTGGATCGTATGATAGAGGTTAATATTAACTAATAAAACCGGCACAACCTTCAATATAGGAAGTCCTTCAATATATATTAAAATTTTATTCAATGGCAATAATCAACACAAGTAAAACAAATGTGCATTAAATTACGCATCATATCATAAGCATCATTTATATCCGTGATAGAACAAATTCTCATTACTTAATTACTTAAAAATAAATACAAGACAATTATAATAAATTACTTAATCCTTAATACACTGAATGCATTAGCACTCTAAAAGTACTGTAATTATGTTATGCGTGCGTGCGTGTGTGTGAATGTGTAATTTGAAATTATGTACTTAGCTCAAATCTCAGACATTTTGTAGAAGACAACTCAATTCTCCGAATTTCTTTCTTTAACCCCAGAATTTGGGCAAGGGAATATTACTTCTTCCTTTCGCGTACCTAATTTTTTTCGAGCCAATAAAAAAACATTCTTACCAGAACGTTTCCGGTTTTTATACCAACGGTTATTTGAGGAGAATGAATCACATCCCCAGGGACTTTAAAATTTTCTTAGAATATACGGTCCCTGGTCACACTGTCCGCACAATTCAGAACCAATGTAAAACCCAAGAATTAACATTTATCCCTAGAGAAACTCAAAGAAATGAACAATACCTCCTGGTCAATACAATACTCCTATGAATTGTTTGAAATTGATAAGATTTCGTTCTGAGTTCCTCTTCTAATTTATTCAGTGTGCCTTTCCTTGTACCTAAGTAAACTTGAATGCCTACACACTTGGATTTCAATTCTTTGAGGATACCCGTTATATAATTCTGACCATTACTACAAACCTCATCAAAACTATCAATGAAGAGAACAACGTTTCCAACTTTTTCCAAACAAAATTTAAAAAGTTGTCTTTCAAATTCACCGGACAACTTCATTGCTTTGGAAAGAAATTCTATTCCAGACGAGAACACCGGATTCTTCAAATAAACCCCTTCCTCATTCAGATTAATGTACGCTGGCCATTTATATTGACCACCACGTGAGTTCATTCGTCGCTTTCTGAATTCCAAAAACAAATTGATCATACAAGCTGATTTACCGATTCTAGGTTCACCAGAGAGAACAATAAAATCATTTTGTGTATTGAGCAAATCAAATTCAGATTTATATTCTGAAACAAGATCTGGTTGATCATTGGTTTGGTAAAGTGACCGAGAAATATACTGGTCAACCAACTTTGGTAAATTTCCAGGAAATAACTCAATAGCCTTTCCTTTCAAAAGTGAATAAATTATGTCAGCATTAATTTGCTCAGAAAAATTGAGGAATTCAGTTCTTGCAAGTAAAAATAACTTTGAACTTGGAATATTTTTCCCGTTGTTTCCCAACGAAATGGAACCTCCGTTCACATCCACCTCACTATTGAGTATCGTTAATTGGCATGGGTCTGTCAAATTTTCAAATCTAATTGTAACATGTTGAAATTCGGATTCAGTTGTAATAATAGTCGAAGTCGAGGCAATCCGACTATTTGTAATCAAAATTAACCTTTTCTGATTGCATGCATTACGTATCAGTCTAGAAATAATGTTCTCATTAATGTGTGAGTTACACTCGACAACAATCAAATTAAATTTGGACAGGTCGACATACATCATAAGACGTTCAACACTTGACATATTTACAAAAAGATTGTGTTGACCAATACCACTTCCCTCGATACCATTACCATCGACTCCACTGCCTTTCTTTTGTTCCCAGCCTTTGAAACAATGGATTAAATGTGCCACACACAATCGTGTCCCTTCTCCACCATTATTAACAATAACATTTAGTACATATTCTTTTGAATCCAGAAAGCTTTCTACAGATTTACACAATGTGGTTTTTGTAATACATTGGCCTATCTCTGGAAATCCTTCCCTGTACTCCATACCAATAGACTCACAAACCACATCTCTACAATCAGTTAATTCCGCAATCTTCTCCTTTAATTTATCTAATGCTTTAACGGACCAACATTTTTCAATTCGAAATAAACTTTTCAATGTCCAAATCAATTCCGCCATACCAAAATTAAGTCGATTGATCAAGTGTTTAGGGAATTCAATCATTTTATACTTTACCGAAAAACCAGATAAGAATGCAGAGAGTGATCTCTTCTCGACGCTCTCTACAATTGACCTTATTTCCTGACTAATATTATCATACCAACTCTCTCTACGCCACTTAATGATCAATTTTATATTTTCAAGGAATTCTCGTTCCTCAGGACTGAAGATGCTAACTCGGCATGAATATTTATGTCCGACGTACCAATTGTCAATAGTAATTTCTGATCCGGTATCAATTCTACTCCGCCATTTTGCCTCATGAACTTCAACTAATTTTGGACATTTGTTTGGATTTGATAAACGTTGGTTGAATAATTCCATGTAATGGGATGTAAAGAAATATGAAATGTCTTGTACATTTTCCTCTTCTTCATTTTCAGCTTTCATGACTAATTGTATGACGTAGCCAACGTGTTCATCAGTCGTATTGACTCCATTACTTGGAGCTATAATGACCGTTATGTCAAGTGTGTCTATATTTTCTAACCATTCTATCATTTTATCATGACTGTAAGGTTTAAAGTCAATTATTCTACAAAATGTTCCCTTACAACCTGGACTATCAAATGACACGACGTATAAATGATAGGATTGTTCGTTATCGTTTGTCTCTGGCTATGTGAGTGCTTGCATACGCTCTCTAGCTGTCTCACTACGTTCTATTATACTTTCTATTTTATCACGGGTCATGAGCTTCGGTATATAATCTCGTGGATGTGCAATGTACAAAGCACATACCTGAGCCAACCAACCACCTTTGGAATGACCCGTCACAGAAATTGTAAACCGAGTATTACGAAAGTAATCGACAACGATTTTAGTGAATATATAGGCTGAGTCAATTTGTGAATCATCCTTATTCATAAATACACCGCGTACATCTGTTCCAACGTCTTTCCAAAAGTGTATAATACCTTCTTTTGTTTTAGTCCCTGCATGAGATATTACTACATGAGAGAGTGTATCATTCAAATATACTGTGCCACAATACCCATCTGAATATTGTCCACTTCCAATTCGGATCCAACCACTCATACCCTCGACATCAATTTGTAGGTCTGAATACTTTGAAATATTGTAGGAGTCTGCGGCAAGTTTGGCCAAGTCGTCGATCGTTGGAAATGCTTGGGTTAATGTTGCTCGAAATTCTTCTGTAGTGTTTTCCCATTCAAGATTTAGAATTTCAGGCGGTGAAAACTTGAAAGACTTCTGGATGGGCCCGCTATATTTGGAGGAAAAAAACAATCATAGTTTATTTTAGTTATTAATATAAAATTATCTGATATCCGTCAGACAAAGATATGGGCTATCCGATCTGACCAAATAAAATAAAAATAAAAATTATCCGATCTGATATCTTATTCAAATTATCTGAACTGATCTGAGCCTTAGAGAAACCTGATGTCTAAAAACCTTCCTTACATTGTAAGGCTTACAAATCAGGGGAAGTCAAGCCCCACCATGCACCACAGGGAAAAGGAAGACACTACTCACGATCAGTACTATAAACATTGACGCCATTGTTAGTAGAGTAATTTTGCTTACATGTGTTTCGTTGTAAATTCTTTCAACTTTTCCCAGCCGGATGTCAACAACCACGTCATTGTAATTAACTCTGTTGGGCAAGTCCTGAATCTAAAATAAATGTAAGAAAAATTTCAAAATACAAATTGTCTGGACTATGAATTGCAAAATAACAAAATAATCCCATGAGCCATAGAGCTTAATGTTCATTTTCTCTACCTTTGCCCTCTATTCAAAGGTTGAGAAAATGGATCTAAAGATAAATATAAAAATATGTAAATTTGAAAGAAATACCAATTAAATTCCGTGAAGAACTCGCTTCAAAATATTGCAGATATTAGAAGTTGTTCAAACAGTAGAACAAAGTTGTTTGTATCGTTCACTTGATTGTTCTTTACTCAATTTTTCAAAAAAATATCAGTCAGATTTTTTTTAATAAGATGTACAACCAGAACATTGCTCTCACTTTCACTGTGTCTTTCAAGAACTCGAGAATATTTTCTGAGTCAGCCTTTTTATATTCAGTCGGCTCAGCATACACTAATGTGTGATGCGAATTGCGAATACGTCAATATTATGAAATCTCATGACAATTTTACAAAGTCGTACGATGAGTTGACGGCGAATGAACTACAAGTTTGCGGTTGCAATGTTGATATTAATTGAACATTAGCTTCTTGTGATGACTAGTTCAACATTCACAAGGAAACCGTTGTGACTGAGTCAGTGCCGGTGGGTCGGCGAATCATCACAGGATTTGTCGTGTTTTTGACTGTGTGAAGTTTTCCAGTATACTCTTGTCTGGGGGCACAATTATGATTTCAACGATTGACTCGTTTTCGTAATATGCTCGGGTTATAAAAAAATAAGTCGGTTCAATGTGCTGGTATACGCAAATACGCATGCAATGATTTTCCCTTGTAAGTTTGTCGTCACATGCCAAATTAGTCGTACTTGATCCGAAACCAGTTTTACCACCCCAAGAGTATTTACGTTGACTGGACGTGGGACTAAGAAGTTCATTTCTATTTTTATTTATAGAGTTAAGTGGCTAGACTTTTATCTCACTTTATTCATTTGAAACCATGATGCATGGCATATTACACACACTTTATTCTGGAGTACACGTAATATGCATGTATCGCCAATCGCCCGTGCATTAACATGAGGAACTCTGAATGAGAGCCGGGGACGAATAAGGAATAACGCGGGCATAAAGCCAATGATTTCATGGGTTTGGATTTAAAGATCTTCATTTTTATTTATTTTCACATCCAGTTACAAGAACGGCAAATCAATTTATTATGATTTTCACACATAATATTATCTGACCTGATTATTTTTGTTCCGGACACCATTTCGTCGTTTTATAGTTGGGAATGGAATGGCAAATGCAGGTTTACCGTAAATGATCGATCAATCGCCCGGGCGTTTATTTGTTCCGAAGGGGTCAGAGGTCGCAGACTTTCGCCACTTTCTGCATAAGCGCAATGGTGAAAGACCGTGCGTTTATTCGAACCGGGCGTTTAATCGGTCATTTACGGTACGTTCGGTGACACCATTTTAAGTTAGTCCTTACAAATTAACTCAGGAATTGTGAATGGCTGTCAAACACCATTCGAACGGAATTAATACAGACAATGAACACAAATATAATTGTGGTACTCAAGAATACGGACAGTAGCAACAAAATCAGTAAATTCCTCCAGACATAGTCAATAGAACGGAGATTCAAATTCAAGGACAAATGTTTACAAAAAATTCTCACAGAAACCTATCCATTCCAACGAAACCTTTGCTTCAGGAGAAGCAAAACTCTCCCAGTATAGAAACTATAATTGTTCCTACTATTTTTAAACTCGTAACTTTACGATAAAATTCAAGATCACCTGAATAAATTCTCAAAGGTCGACATGATTTCAAATACTTTGAAAGTAAAACTTTACTTTTCTTGGGAAGTCTCTTTTTCTTCCAAGTATCCACAAATCCAATTGAAGAATCAAACACATTAGCCAATAATAGTCTGTAAAATAATAATTTGTAAAGGAATAATATTCCGGACACCATGCCTTGGGATATAATCCCAACACGCAAGACATCAAAGTATCTCAGAAGGCTAACATTGGATGCCAGGGTCAACCAAGTAAGGGTGATCTTCAGTACATGCATCACAATCACAATATCGCTGAGTACACTATTGAACTCAACTGGCACCTAGGTCTTCTTAATTGCTCTAATGTCCATGAATTCCTCGTTGAGTGATAATAAAGTACATGAAATTAAAATAAAAACGAAAATTTTAATTGTCATACTAAATTATTAAAAAGCTCTGCAAATCATCCAAATCACTGGAAGATGTAACTAACTGTAACTAACTAGAACGCGTTGCATACACGTATAAACATATAGATATGGCACAAAGTAAATTGATAACAAAAATACTAAAATCATTCTTCCTAACTTCTACATGTTTTGTGTGCAACATTTTCTTTTTTCTTCAAATGAATGACAGTAGTTTGAATGTCAACATGAATATTAATCACAAATATACTTGTACATCCATATTTAAGGTAGTAGTACAATAAAAAAAAAATTACACTTCAACTCTAGAGGACTTTAGACTCACTGCTCAGTAATATGTATAGAACAAACTCCCAGAAATGAGAATAACCCATGCAAAAATAGATACAAATAACTTTATAGGATATTTCCTCAAACAGTTGAAGCACGACTCAAATATATCCCAAACACTTATACAAGCGAATAAAACCAAAGCAATTGGAGGAACCACAATCATCCCAATTATCCTAAACAGTAAGGATCCTACTGGTGCCAAATGAGGTTGAATAAGTTCATATATAAGTGACGTAACAAAATATACGGCCGGAGAAAAAATTTTAAAAACAAGCATGACTGCGGTAGAGATGAATATAACTGTAAGGATTATCTCTAGAGCCCCAAATATTAAACGAATCAATGTGATGAACACCATTTTGATGTACTGCTTGGTCAGTTTTTACAAATACATTGAAGAATCTGCTATCGGCTCAATATTCTGATCTCCAGTTGTGCATTGAACACTAGTTCTGAAAAAGAAATACAATACATAAGTTATAATGACTGTCGACTGTGAATGTATATTATTTAGAACACAGTGGGCAAATACCAGTATAAAAAACACGAGAAATATGCTGAATTTTAATTGTTTTTAGGCAAAGATTATTTGAATACTTTTTGAAAAATTATTAGGTTAATATTTAAATGAAACTTACATTTTTCTATAGAATTACGTTTTCCATCCAGCAGGCACTGCTTGAAAAAAGTATGATTTGACTTTTGATATCAAATGACAAGTATTCCATAGACAGATTTGTTTGAGTAATAATTTTAAAAAAAACAAGCCGGTTATATTTTATGTCCAATGAACAATTCAGATTTGTTTTGTATTACAAGATTTATAGATATTATGAATATTGGTTTGCTTTATTTTATTTTTGTTCATAACTTTACTTTGTGTGACTGAAAATGGACTATAAATAAATTTGAATTATGTAGCAGAGATTAACTTGTGGTTGCATACAAAAAGAAAAAGTCAATGTTCAGTCTTCTTATATCCAACTCTTCCAGTCATTGCATCATTTAATATGCTCTTCTCCAGAAATTAACTACACGTGTATATGAACTGAAAGTGAATAAATACAATATGAATATAGTACGTACTGTACACGAATAGTACAGGATACACTAACCGTTTACCCCTCCAACTGTATGGACCCACATGCTACAACCACAACCGGTTTTTGGGTGTTATGGACCTAGGCGAACCTTTTTATGCCATTCATAGCAGATAATTAACCCAGGGACATTGAATTCAGAAAACGGGAAATCAGAAAGCGAAAGGATCGAAAGTTATGAGGGAAAAGATTTGAATTTATAAACATACACTATAGTGCTAATCCTCTTGTCCCGTTAATTCAATGTCCCTGAAATTAACCCACAATTCTCTTTGCGAACTGACTACTGCACGATTTCTTCGGTGGTAACGATAACGAAACGACATTTTACTCTGAATTATCTTACTAATCACTGACTAATTTGAATTGAACAGTAATATGAAACAAATGAAAAACTCTCACTTGAGTATTTATTTCTCTGATCTTTCATTCTCGATCGTAGGTGACGGTGACATACTTAATCATAAAACATCAAACAAATAAAACTTACGCCAACAATAATAATGGTATCAAGGAATTTAATAAAATTCTATTAATAAGTAATTTTACATATAAAACAAATCTGTGCAATTAAACTAAACTACTCATCACGTTTCAATTCGATTGTCTCTAATCATAATAATTTTTATTCGTGATTTATACAAATTATTCCACTTAAAAATGCATGATTTTACTAAAGTATGTACCTGTAAAGTATATTATTATTTACTATTATGTATCATTTATTCAGCACCATGTTATTCACATAACATTACAGTTACAGTCAAAGTTGAATCAGAAGGAGCATAGTTACATAATCATGCAAAAATCGTTAGTTACACATTATATAATGTACTAATGCACCTAAACACGGTACGTAGTATACGAATGATTGTTGAGACGTGATTAAAAGTGATGACTTCAATTTTAGACTTCAGGTAATTTGAAATACCCATGTAATCAAGAGTAATAGCAAAATGAGACATCACTTCAAAAACCCCTATTTGCAATTAGGCACTGTGTACAAGACATTACAATATCCAAGAGTCCAATCATTTAAATGTATTTAAGCCCAGAATAAAAAGGAATATTGTAGTATGAATTCCAACGTTCCAAGGCTATCACACCATTATCCGTTAGAACACAAAATTCATTATTCCTATCAGTAACTGTGAGTTGTTTATTCTCAACGATTAAACGAGGAGAATAAATTTGTTCTTCGCCTACATTAAAATTCTGTGTGACCATGAGTTTCCTAGTCTCACTGTCTGCACAATTCCAAATCCGTGAACAACATTCCACCTTATTACTTAGGCTGGAGGAAAGAACGATATTAAATGCTTTGGCAAGACCACAATTTATACCCCCTTTGAATTGCTTGGCATGTTGTTCAACGTATGTTGTGATATCTGCCATTAAGTCTTTAGTGTCGTCGTCGTCTTCTAGTGATATTGCGGAACGTAAA
>JAQIXO010002095.1:0-10594 GCA_034700305.1 Protaphorura armata | reverse complement strand
CACTTTTCCTATCTCTAACCCATGGGAGCGTTCGCATCTCCATCTGCTGACCCAGAATCAAAATGATCTCGGCAAACGCCAGCGTTAATGTATTTGTTGTTGTGGTAATATTGTTGAAGCAGGTTTGATGAGAACTCTGGAATGCCTATCACAGATCCAAACGAGAGGAGAGTTCCCCACCTATTTAGTATCAACCAATATTTATTTGACAAATCATTATTATGCCGAATCAACATTGACATAAACTAAGGTAATTCCGCGAAGCTGGAATGTCTAGTGGTGTGCACTCACGAGGGTAGTCCGGAGCCTGTACCCATACGATTTCGTCCGAACATTTTTCTGAGATAGGTCATTCGATATCATTGGAAACGTGTTTTTGGAATTTCCTCCACGGACCCCCGGGGGTCAAAAAAATTATTTGATTTCTGACTTTTCAAAATCATTATGTCCCACAACACGTGTTTTTCGAGTCGGCCAGAGGGGGGACTCTTTGTACTTTTTCAGAAAAACCAAACCCCAAAATGAAAAAGTGCAAGGAGTCCCCCCTTTGGTCAATTCGATAAACACATGTTATAGCCCATAAAGATTTTCGATTTTGAAAATTCGAAAAATAATGACCTCCCGGGGGTCCTTCCATAAAATTGAAAGAACACGTGTCTAATGAAATCCGAACACCTCCCCAGAAAAACAGTTGGACGGAATCGTTGTGTTGCACATTCCGACATTGCCTCTTAAGTTATTTATGTTAATATGTTAAGTACTTGGATGGGAGAATCCTGGTACATTGCCCGCCAGCCTCGACTCGGACATTCTCATCCTCATCGTCTCATACGTGACAGCCAATCTGAATTCTGAAGTCGAGTTTCGAATCGCATGACTTTGTCAAAGCCAATCGTAAATTACAAATGGAACACACGTAAAGACCAAAATCAGACTTATGGTCCTCTCATCAAGGCTTTCAAAATTGTTACTTTACTATCGGACGAGCAAATATAATATTAATGCTACTTGATGATACTTTTGGTGTTTTGGTAGGATAGCTGGGACGTTGCAGTACTGAAAAATATTAATATGTAAATATAGGGAAGTGCTGTCAACAAAAAGACGTGCAAACCAAAATCACTTTGCTAAATGACGATACACGACGCGACAATTCCATGGTTATATGGTGAGAATAAGAATTTGTTGTACAATGATGTACACAAGCTGATTCGGAGAAACCTCAAACTGTACAATATCTTAAGTACTTGGATAGGAGAATCAAGCCAATGGAAGTCTGCCACGAGGCCACGACTCGGACATTCTCCTTATATTCTCACTCCTCATCGTCTCATACTCCAGAGCCAACGACTCGGGAATCCTAATCGCAATTTACGAATGGAATACACGAGCCCAATGTCCAATCTTGAAGCTATCGCTATATAAACTGTTACGATTGGACTCTCAAATATAATATTCATGATATATGACGATACTTTGAGTAGCAGAGCTGGGAGTTTCTGGAAATGAAAAATTATTCATACGTGGACAGTGAAATGAAATGCTGAGAACAAGCCATGACTATGTGTGGAGATTCGTGAGGCTAATGAGCATGTGCGGAAGAATAAATACATAAGGAATAAATGACATTTTTTAAGAACTTAATAATTACTTAAAAAATGTAATTATGAATAATATAAGTGAAATAAACTTTTAAAAACGGATTCATTTTATTTACAACTCGTACGTAATAATGACTATATACAAAAGGAAATAATTTATGTGTGGTAACTATAGTAATGTGTTGAACAGCAGGCATGCATGGTTACAGTAATATCAAGCCGTCTATTTGGGCTTACATCTCTTGATTAATTTTAAAATCGGTCCAATGTTCAGCGTAAGCCAAGCCATACATTGAATAAAAACTCTGCGTATCTTCATAGCAACAATGCGACAATAATAGATACATTTTCTTGAAATGATTGGACCATGTTCAACAATCAAACTTAATATGCAAACACCAATGGACATCAAATAAACTGCAAATACTAATATTAAATTTGAATGAAATTGTCTCACAGTTTTTTTATGTGCGGTACGTTTGTATATTTGACGTTCTAATTTTCTCTTACGTATATTCATAACCACTGTTTGCCAAAATGCCTGAATTCCTGACTCATAGTATAAAAGTGTCCGTCTATCAACCAGCTCACTTTCCCTGGAATATAATGTAGATTTGTACCCAAATACACGATTCATGACATGTTCTTCTCCTTTGTAAATATGTTTGTTCGCATTGTCTTCTCTTGACAATAGATTTCCATGTATTTCATCCAACTTGTCTTCAGTGTCAGCATAAACGTTATCATCACATTTCAAAATTTCGTCTACAATATTTGATCCACATGGAACATCACGAAGTCCGTTTTCGTGTATATGTGCATACAACTTAAACTCTGTTTCCTCAGTTTTACTTCTATTCACTAATGTCAGTCCCATAATGCGTGGGTAGATGACGGAAGCGAACGGAGCAAAATAAAATGGTGTAGCATATCCGCCATGTTCACAGGAATGGTTGCGCACTTCTTCATAATAAGTAGATGATCCAGGAAAAATTGAATAATTGGCGTCATACACATCTTGAAACGTTTTGAGAACGCGAAGTGGTGTTGGTGAGGTGAGTTCTGTGATCGCAATTCCTTTGTACGCATTCGTCAACACAACACACATAAGAAAAATTGGACCGAATGCAAAGAAATATAGTAACAAATGTTGAATGCATTTAGCGATAGATGGACTTTGTTCTAATAGAAAAGTAAGGAGTATGAACCACAAACTGTCACGACTATGTTTAAATATGAATATATAATGTAAGACTACACAACATATAGACCATGTCACGATGAGTCCAATCCAAAGGTTCAGTTGGAAAGCTATGAAATAGCTATCAAAAGATAATACACGTTCAGCACTAGTACAGGTTATGAAGTTATATCCAATACTGTGTGTGGGGTAAAATGAGTCTATGGTCAGATAATGTCCAAGCTGTTTCACTAACGCTCTTAGAGTAATATGAAGTTGAAAGTTATAAAATGAAAAACTTAAGTCATCGGTTAAATATTCACCGTCTGAACACAATGGCATTTTAGGCGAATATTGTGGTAGTGAGATTGAAGTATTTGGAAATAATTCCGCAATGTATGAAGTTCTAATCAGCGCCAGAAATTGTGGTTCATTGTGTTTTAGTATATCTTTACTGAATTCAGAGAATGGATTTTCGGGCAGACGACAAGACCGGGCATAGTCAACTAAACGTATTCCTCGATAAATATATAGATCCATGAACTTTTCATGGTCGTAAATGGTAAACAGTATGTTCGAGCACTTTGATTTTACCATTGAATTGTACATGTCGTCTAAAATAAATCTTGAGACACTTGTGTTGTAGTTCTTAGTTTCAGACATAAATCTACACTTATATGTCGACATTACCGATACAGAAATAGTTTTTGTATTGTCATGAAAATATAGAAATATGGGTGGCGTTGGTTGGAGTATAGGATCAGCGTTTATCTGGTCAGGATGATGAGTGACAAATAGGTCTGAAGACTTAACGTTAGAAGTTGATTGAACATTCTTAATAGTTTCATTGACATTTCCGGTATAAATCACTTGCTTGTAAATACTTCTGTAGACTAATAATTCAAAATATTCTTTCTCAACGTAGATATTCTGATTCCAATACCTATATATGTACTTATTCGCCACTTTATAATCATGAGTAGAATTTGGGAAAACTAACGTGACTGACGCACAGACTTGTCCTCTTACATGGTGTTGGGCCCAATGTTCAACACACATGCGCGGATAAATGGATTCCTCTTCCCCAATGCCGCAAGGACTCATTTGGTTTGCGTATGAGTATTGTGGAGTAATGAGTACAACGGGTTGGCGAATTGGAATCAAATCACTAATTTTGTACAGAATTATATGGGTTGAACAGTTTTCAGTGTGCCCCAAATATTTATTCAAGTCCAATAGTTCACCGTCACCTGCAAGTGTCTGACTGAAGTAAGAGTTCTGTGATGTCAGAAGAACTTGCAACAAAAACACGACTAGTTTAAGGCTAGCCATATTCGTGTTTGCTCGCTCAAAGTTCACTTCTGACAGAATGTAAATCCGCCAACGACAGCTGGCTTTAAAACCTGGGGGACTTCAAAATTACGTATATTGAAATCTTTTGAGAACTCAAAATTGGGATTCGCTGAAATTTGATCGCCTTCAACTGGAATGGGTTTTAGAGATATACTGCACTCTCAACAACTTGAGTCCCAGCCTTTTATAGTGTGTTTTCACTAAATTATTTATATTCCAATAACTTAAGAACTTGGATGGGAGAAGCCTTGTACATTGCCAGTCAGCCTCGACTCGGACATTCTTTGTATTTATCAATATTTTATTAGAATGTCGTTCGTCATTCTCATCGTCTCATACGAGGGAGCCAATCTAAAGCCGAGTTTCTAATCGTAGGACTTTGCCAATCCAATCGCAATTTACAAGTGGAACACACGTGAAGCCCAAAGTCTGACCTTCAAGCTATCTCTATCAAAATTGTTACTTTACTACTGCACTGGCGAATATAATATTAATAATACATGATGATACTTTGCGTTCTAGAGCTGGAAGCTTCTGGAACTGAAAAATATTAATACGTAGATAGGGAAATGTTGAGAACAAGAACAAGAAGACCTGAAGTCCAATATCACTTTGCCAAATATAGTGACACGCGAGAAAATTCATGGTTCTCGGGTGAGGCTGACAATTTGTTCTACAATGATGTGCACATGCTGATTCAGACAAACCTCAAACTTTGCAATATCTCAAGTACTTGGATTGAAGATTCCAGCCAATGCCTAACCCCCACGACTCGGACATTCTCCGTATGTTCAACGTCGTCTCATACGTGAGAGCCAATGTGAAGCCGAGTTTCAAATCGTACGACTTTGGGAATCGCAATTTACACATGAGATTCAGGTGAAACCTATAGTCAGACCTTCAAGCTGTCGCTTTCAAATTTATCACTATTGGACACGTGAATATAATATTAATGCTTCGCGATTGTACTTTGACTAGCATGGTTGGAAATAGAAATTTTTATACGTGGACAGGGAAATGCTGAGTATAGGAGAAGCCGAAAACTAATCATTTGCCATTTGCCAAATGGAGACACGCGACAAATGTCGTATGTTCGTCGATCCATGAGGTTTAGGAGCATATATGGAATATTGAACGTAATAAAGCTTGTCTCCTAATATTATTAGAATGCTCCTCCATTTATATCCTATTTTATAGTTTTTAGAATAAATACTTCCACTCTCCTCGTCCACAATGATTTGAAGTGTACATTTCATCATGTTTTTACTATTTTTATTATACGTTTTTTTTAATTCCCAGGCGACTACGCTTAACCCATTTTACATTAACTATAAATCGAATACAAAGACCTACAAGCTTTCGCTATCAAAATTATTACTACTGGACTGGCGAATACAATAGTAATGATACATGATGACACTTTGCGTCGTAGAGCTGGGAGCTTCTAGAACTGAAAAGCATTAATACGTAGATGGGGAGATGCTGAGAACAAGAAGACCTGCAGACCAATATCACTTTTTGTCACGCGACAAATTCCATGGTTCTCAGGTGACATAAGAATTTGTTCCACAATGATGTGTACATGCTGATTCAGACTAACCTCAAACTGTTCAATATCTTAAGTGCTTGGATTGGAGAATCCAGCCAAGGGAAGTTAAGAAGAATGCCTGTCCGCCACGACTCGGACATTCTCCGTATATTCGTCATCGTCTCATACGTAGGAGCCAATCTGAAGACGAGTTTCGAATCGTACGACTTTGGGAATTCCAATCGGACCTGGGTTCCACAAGTGCAACCCAGGTGAAGCCCAAGGTCTAAACTTGAGGCTACGGCTACGAAACTTATTACCATTTGAGTCGCAAATATAACATTAATAATACATGCTCCTTTGAGTAGCAACGCTGGGATCTTCTCGTAATGGACAGTTTTAATACTTGGACATTGAAATACTGGGAACAAGAGAACCCGAAAACAAATTACTTATCCTTTGCCAAATGCATACAATCGAGAAATGACGTGGTTATATGTAAGGTTTAGGAGCATATAAGAAAGAATGAATACAAAATACAACCGGTATCAATGACAGTGTACATAGTAAAATCAATACATTAAAATTTTTGGTAGAATTAAGGACAAAATACAATACAATAATATTCCGTTTCCACCATTCGATGAATTGTTGGAGAACGGTTGATCCGATGATTGATGATACCGATTGATGGGTAATATTTGTGAAATCAAGATATTTAACAGCTGATTACATTTTCGTGAATCCTCCCAAAGTAAAAGCTGCCTCTAACCGAATTTTGACTCACGTGTGGATTTTAAATAAACCAAGACTCAAAATTTTCATATTGTCCAAACGACCGGTTAACTTCTTCAGGCTGTTAAGGATAATACAAGCATTTTGTAATTAAAATACAGATTAAACATAAAACACATGAAACCAAATGACAATGTTTTAATTAATTTTACATATCAATTGACTTTACGACGACATTGATAGAGTACAATAAAAATGACATACCTTGGAACAATAAAACGTCAATTTCCATTTCAAATTAGATGTGTTAATTATTAGGATTTATTCTGGAAATACAGACCGAACTCGAGAATTACTAATTTTACGGGAAAAATTTCTAAAAAGATGTTATCCTACAAAACTATTAGATGCTTACATGCTAAAATTAGGCACTATTACTAGTGTACGATTTGTTAAAACCTAAACTTATAATCAATTACCGAAGAGTGTTTTGTAGTCGTACTCTTTTACAAATGTATTTGAGGGTTGAGTTAAATTATAAGGAATACTTTAATTGAAGGTCTAATTACATGCGAAGATGAAGTTTACAAATAATTGTTTAAGAAATTAGATTTGAAAATTGCACTAAAAGTTAACAGTGTTGAGCTTCTATTAAGAGTTTTTGACTGTGCGTAATTTCTCAAGTATGTATAGAACCGCCGCGTAGCGGTAGTATTATAACATAACAGAGAGAAGTCAAGAAAATTCAATTTGTAAAAATTCAATCCGGCCACGTCGTCGTCAAAATTCTAATTGGGAGTTTTAAAATACTAAATTCTAAAAAATGTGTAATTAACAAATCTAATTTGAAATGGAAATTGACGTTTTATTGTTCCAAGGTATGTCATTTTTATTGTACTCTGTCAATGTCGTCGTAAAGTCAGTTGATATGTAAAATTAATTTAAACATTGTCAATTGGTTTCATGTGTTTTATGTTTAATCTGTATTTTAATTACAAAATGCTTGTATTATCCTTAACAGCCTGAAGAAGTTGGTCGTTTGGACAATATGAAAATTTTGAGTCTTAGTTTATTTAAAATCCACACGTGAGTCAAAATTCGGTTAGAGGCAGCTTTTCCTTTGGGAGGATTCACAATTTTGCCCTACCATCAATAGAATGACATTGACTTTATTTCCAACACACCGTCGCCTACGAGTAATATTAATTCCTTTTAGACAACCCGGTAAGCGGTGCTGTTGTCGAAGAACTGTTAGCCGAAGACTTCTGAAATACTTCTCCTGAACTAATGACAACAAATAAGAGCTTTAACTGTCAAAAATATTATTCCTTCAATGTCCACAACTACAATTACAGCTTGCTGCAAGTACAAACCCGTCACCCCTGGAAATAATTCCACCAAAATTCACAGAAATGACGGAGGCGTCTCGTAATGTCGTCATGACATACTGTATCATATTTTTGATTGCAGCGTCTGGGATATTTTCGTCTTCCTCCCCGTGTGCCGACAACTTGGAATACTGAAACGGGGAATTACAATATTAATGGTCAATTATCTGTGGCTGACTAAAACATATATGCATAGCATATTGATATTGATGAAACCTTGTAGTACAAATTACTACATCACAATGAGAATATATTGTGTATTGTACGACATTTGAAATCCTTTGTCTTTCAGCATATTACGGAGTAGCTGAACAAAGTGAATAGTGACAAGGAGAAAGCACTCAATGTCTTTATATATACAAATGGGCTTTTGTTGCATAGTAGTTAAGACACTCTAAATACTCTCTAATTATGGGTTGCAAAAAGCCTGACACGAATGGGTGAGTACAGCAGCGCAGAAGGAGTTCTAGGTTATCCCAAGGAATTTAGTATTTGAATTAAATTGTAAAAGTACTTATGAACATGTTTCTTTTATTTCTTTATA
Organism: Protaphorura armata; assembly: GCA_034700305.1. Classification (NCBI taxonomy): domain Eukaryota; kingdom Metazoa; phylum Arthropoda; class Collembola; order Poduromorpha; family Onychiuridae; genus Protaphorura; species Protaphorura armata. The sequence continues at coordinate 2,265 of JAQIXO010002095.1, read as the reverse complement.
CATTATTTCGTCATTCATTATATCTAATCCCCAGCTCAATATGCTTAACTTGTTTTACATAATTATAAATCATCTTGGCTCTCAGAACTACTACTATAGACGTCGAATACAGATAATGTGTGAAAAGTATGGATGCTGAGAGAGAAATCACTTATTCATTAATGATCACTGCCATTCAACAATTGGAGCCTTGCGACTCAGTGTACAAATGTCAAAATAATTTGGAAAGATATTAGAGGTGTCATAATTAGGTAAAAGAGCAATTCACAAGAAATCAATATAATTAAGAACTATTTAAACAATGTTGGAAAATTTGACAGGATCCCTTAAGTGCAGTAATAACAACTTCTTCCATCACTTATTTCGGCAACTTAAGCTTATTTTGGAAATCTTCAAGAAACGAAGTAATCGTTCCAGGTGCACCAATCAAAAGTCCAATTGTCTATAAACGTCTTAAACAATACCTCTCCAATAAAAACGGAATGCACGAGTCGTAAATATTTTGTTTCTCCACATTCACACGACCTGCCTGAGCCTTATCTTCCTCCATTCCATTAATGTCAAGTTGTCTATTTACGCTTACATCTCGTGAAAACTTTTCTAATTGATTCAATTTTCGGCCTAAGCCAAGCATTACATTGAATAAAAACTTCTTGTATCTTCGAAGTTACAAAATTCCAGTAGTATATATACTTTTTTAAAATGATTAAAAAATAACAATATTCAACAATCAAACTTAATAAGCTAACACCAATGCATATCAAATAAACAGCGAATACTAGGATTATATTTGAATACAATTGTCTAGCTTTTCTTTTCGTGGAGTATTTATATTTTCTGCGCTCCAACTTTTCTATGTGTATATTCTTTGTTACACTCTTCCAAAATCCATGAATTCCTGATTCATAGTAAGACCGTGTCCGCGCATCGACCAGCTTACCTTCCGAAGAACGTAATGAAGATCTGTACCCATATAATTTATTCAAAATACGTTCCTCTCCTTTGTAAATATGTTTATTCACATCATAACCTTTTCGCAGTAGATTTTTATGCATTTCGTCCACCTTGTCTTCTGTGTCAATATAAACATATTTATCACATTTCCAAATTTCGTCTTCCATAGTTGATCCACATGGAACATAACGAAGTCCTTCTTCAGATAAATATTCATACAATTGCTTTTCCTTTGTTCGGTTCGTGTGATAACAAAATATGCTCGCGTCCATAACGAAACTACTGCAGAGAAAATATGGAAATTCATAATCAAGGTGTATGCAGGATTCGTTGTGAATTTCTTCATAACCAGGAGCTGGTCCAGGGATTATTGAATAATTGGCTTCGTACACATCCTGAAATGTTTTGAGAACGCGGAGTGGCGTTGGTGAGGTGAGTTCTGTGATTGCAATCCCTTTGTACGCATTTGTCAACACAACACATATTAGGTAAATAGGGCCAAATGCAAAGAAATAAAGTAATAAATGTTGAATGCGTTTAGCGACAGATGGACTTTGTTCTAATAGAAATGTAAGGAGTATGAACCACAAACTGTCTCTGCCGCGTTTGAATACAAATATATAATGTAAGACTACACAACAGATCGATGAGTCCAATCCAAAGATTCAATTGGAAAGCTACAAAATAACTATCGAAAGATAATTTGCGTTCAATATTTGCACAAGTTACGAAATTATATTCTGTACTGTGTGTGGGGTAAAATGAATCTATGGTCAGCTTCTGAGTCCGTCCAAAATGTCCCGAATGGGCCCGTATGCGTAAATCATCATCTGGGTAATTATAATATGCGAAACTTAAGTCATTTTGTATATATTCAACGTCTGAGCACAATGGAACTTTAGGCGGATGTTGTGGTAGTGAGATCGAAGTATTAGGAAACAATTCCGCAATATATGAAGTTCTAATCAGTGCCAGGAATTGCGGTACATTGTGTCTTGATATATTTGCGCTGAATTCAGAGAATGGAGTTTCCGGCGGACGACATGACCTCGCAGAGTCAGTCGAATTAGTCAAAGTTGTTTCACTCCAACTCATTGGATCATAATCCATTAAATAGTCTTTGATGGTAAAGAGTATATTTGAACACATTGATTTCACCATAGAATTGTACATGTTGTCTAAATTAAATCTTGAAACACTTGTGTTGTAGTTTATTATACTGAAAGTATAAACTGTTTATACTTTCAGACATGAACCTACACTTATATGTCGACAATACAGATATAGAAATCATTTTAGCATTGGAATGAA
>JAQIXO010002094.1:0-10595 GCA_034700305.1 Protaphorura armata | reverse complement strand
GTGACAAATAAGTGTTTCGTAAGAAATGTGATAATTTTTATAATGTCCTCAACAGTATTCAAAACAATTGATATCCTAAAATGCAATTCGATGACGAATGCTGGGCAATGCAGACTCTCACCGTTGATTCCATGTATCCAAGATTCAGTACATCTTTATGATTGTCTTACAAAAATTATCTTCCGATTGCATGCCAGTAAGATTGTTCGTTACTTTTCAAATACACACATTTTTATATATAACATTACAGAATATTGTTAACGATTAACAGAACTATCGCCGGACCTACTGAGTGAGTGTCGAGATCGATATCAAAAGGTCTTCCTTGACTTAAAGAAATACTTAAGAAAAACAATGAGTCTTGTTTATTTCAAAGACTTATTAGAAATTCGGGACATTCCTAAAGTAAGAATCCGACTGACCGATAATCTTACATATAATAACGTAAAGGCTATTTTGTAATTTTATTTATTTAATCGTCAACAGAATCCACCTAATTTTTTGAACCAGTACGAAATATCCAATTACCAGTCAATAGGGCTCAAAGTTTTGCAGCCACACTCGGACGACATTGATTTGGGTGATGATGCACAGAGCGATACAACTTCAGAACATTTGAGTGAAATTCAGGACTCGAATTGTTCGGCCACTCCTGATCATGACTTCGACGCCAAGGCTCTGTTTGTTGAAAAGTAGGCTCAATATTCCGTTCATTTTTATTTCAGCCAGTTGATTTACTATTCAAAATATTTCATTATTATCATTATAAACTTGTACAGAGAAAAAAGAGTGAAGGAACTGGAGAGTGAACTTGAGAGACTCAAACTGGAATCAAAAACATTTAAAAATACAGCACGAACACAATTCCAACATTTTCAGTTTGACATTGATGAACTGAGAGCTGAGCTGAATGAGAAGGTAACACAGAAATGTCTAGCTCTTCTTAAGTACACGTATTGCAAATTGTTTGCCTGATTGAACTTACTCTATAATTACTCCTAATTAAAGGCTAAGCTATTAGAGGAGCGGGAAAAGCAAATTAAGGAGTCTGATGCACATGTCTCTACAATCCGGAAAGAATTTTTAGAGCGTTTGGAGAATGCAGAAAGTAAATACATACACGATTGTGATTTGAGATAGTTGAGATACCTAGTACATGTCTCGTCAAAAGTAAATTACTTTTGACGAGAAATACTTAACATTCTCTTCTTACTGCTTTCAGCTACTGTAAAATTATTGGACGACAAATTTTTGGAAATGAAAGACATGCACACTAATTTGCATTCTGGTCACATTCAACTTCTAGGAAAGGTGAACTGGCTATCTCCTTACTAATTTACAAGAATTTACATACCACATGCTAATCACATTAATCGTAAAGTGGAATCACAAATTTTATGATCTTATAAAAAATCTGAATATAATTGTAGTCAGCCGATGTTAAACAGGAGTTTGCCGATTTACGAAAATCTGCTTCAATGTCTCCAACCTTTGCCGGACAAATAAATGTAAGGATTTATATATGACATACACAATCTGGATTAAAATAAAGTAGACACAGAATTTGATAACAATGTGGTGTTAACTACCAACAGGGTAGTCGCAATGAAGAAATGGGTCTGAAATTGCAAATGCAAACAGAAAGCGAAAAGTCAACCGGAGAATCCAGAAAAGAAAATGGATCCGCTATCCCAAGCGCCACGGCCACGGATGGCAACGCCAACATCCCAAAATCAAAATGTATGGGCCATTGGCGTTGGCTAAAATTCCCTTGGACTACTTCCAAGAAATATACGAAACCAAGTGAGTTCTGAGATGCGAAGGAAGACAATGATCCGGGTTAAAAATGAGAAGACATTTCTAAGACGTTAATAAAAAAAATACTCTTAAAGCGAATCAATGAAAGACTTTTACCGTAGCGTCCTTAATTACAGAAAAATTTCCTTATTATAATATTCCCTATATCTGTTCTCTAAAATTTAATTGTGTGCCATTCCTTTAATTTTCCCAATCGTTCCATGAGAGAACATTTCCTGTATTGAATATTTAATGATTAGCTTGACAAAGTGATAATATTAAAATACACATGAAATATTTTTGACACTCATAATAATTGTTTTGTATTTTTGTGAGCCACGTGCCTAATCCGTGATATTCTGGCTATCTTAAGTCTTCGTTACTCATATAACCCATAACTCACAGAATTTAATTACATTGAGATTTCAGAGTTTGTTTCCTGTCCTAAGCAGTACATTCTAATTATTTAAAAATTATACACACGCACATGACGGACGATTCTTCTCAAATTATATGTATACTCATATCTAATCTTTATTTACTCGCAAACGATAAGAGTGCAGAGATTTGTAGTGTAGCACATGAGATGACTCTAAACCTTGCGGTCTCAACTAGTTATTCTTTGTACAGGGTGTCCAGTATGCATTGCGTATCTAGAACGGATATACCGCAAGAGAGTTGGGAAAATCCGATTTATATATTTTGTACAAATTCAAAACGAATTTTGAACATTTTTATGAATGTATTGAAGAGTGGTTTTCGAGTGACGGTGATCACTAATCTAACCTGTTCGTTGAAGAGTGATTATTGGAGTTCTGCCACGCATTTGTTTCTTTTGGAGAAAGTGTACCGATACACCAAAAAATATCTACAAATGAAAATGATAGAATTTTTTTTATTTCACATTCGTTTTGAAAAATTTTGGGATCCCATTTCCCCCAATAACACAGATAAGATATTATTTGCTTTAAAAACACGCGTACAGTGCTGTCCACTGCAAAAGCTCAAGTGTTGTCCCGATTTAGATGGGCTTTAGAATTCTCTAAAAAAAATTGTGTCTCAGAGTTTCTTAACTCGCTTAAAGTATTACCGCTACTAGATACGTAAAACACACTGGACACCCTGTGTACGTTATTCGGATTTCGGAAAATTGAATGAGGAACTTTTATATGTACTAGCCAAAAATACAATGTAACCATATTCATGTCACTATGTAAGAGTTATCTCCTTCGTGTAGTTAGAGTACACACTGTGATAATGATGAGTGCTTCGAGACTTTCGTGTTGCATTAAGCGTAGTATAACTAATTGACTTTAGCAAATAATTAATTGAGTAACATAATCATAATAATTACATCTGTTGTACCAACCTGTTTGTGCAGTTAACAAAGTTTCTAACTTTTACCGTAGATTCATACAAAATCAGAATGGATGCAGCGATTAATAAAACATATCTTAGCAGACCATGGGTCGAACATGTACCACCAATTTCAATGGTATAATCACATTAGTTTACTATAGCTGTCTAGCTGTGTTTAAAAGTAGAACTACCTAAACCTGACATAGACAAGATATATAAATAATAATAAATTATGTACATGTGCACGCGTTATCTTCTTTCAAAATTCTAGAAAACATGTCTTGCGAAAGCAATCAACGCACACGAGACTGCCGTGGAAGATAAACATATTCAAAGTAAACAAGTACATATAAATTTTATACTTTTGATTTGGTTTAGTTTGCTGGATTTAAGACTTTTATTTGTAAATACTTGAAATATATTTATCTCTGAATAAATTTTTCCATCAGGTATTTTCCTAGCAACTAGTGAAGTCAAAGGAGGAAGTACTTTCTGGGACTGTATGTCTAATCGTAACCTCGGGTTGAAAGAAAATTCTATCATCTGTTGGAAATTTTGTTACGTTCTCCACCAGGTCAATGTCATGATTCTCAGCCCGTCTATTCTATCCAGATTATATATACATATATATTTTCTGTGAAGAATAATTGCAGTATAAGTTTAAAATCCTGTTTTGTTATTCACAGGTTTTACGAGACGGCCACGATCAATTCCTACTGGACTCCCAGCTGCACAAAGGATTGGTTATGGACATTGGAGACTTTTGGGCAAATGACAAATTAATTAATGTGTACAGTGTGTAATTACGTTGCGTTGTTTTAATTTAGTCTTGTTTTACTTAAACTTAAATTAATTTAATATTAATTTCTGAAGGGACATGTAAATGTGAACTACGGAGGGCTTGACAAAACATACTGCAATCTCTTGGTTGCCAAACTATGGTTTCATCAGAGAAATAAACGATTTCGTGGAAATTTAACACTAGATGGTGATACATTGTTTCAAAGTGCTGGAGAAGCGGAAAACGCTCTGTAAGCTCACACAGTTTAAGTAGAAGTGATCGAAGTCTGGGCCGATAGCCCTGTGTCCAGCATGTAAACAAATACGGCAAGATCATTTGATTTACGTTCTTATTTCACACATTCAAAGGTTTCAACTCTCCGTGGAAATGTTTGACTACTTAGACATCATTCTTGACCTGCAAGGAGAAAGTACGTACTCTCGCCTCACAAATGTGTATGGTGGTGGGAAACCATAATTTCGCCTCAATTTATTTGTATTTAGATTAGGAACGGCGGCCATCCCGCCATACACTTCGGTTACCCCTACTTTACTAGTCAACTTCTTTAAAAAAATAAAGTTTAATATTTAATTTATCGCCCCAAAATCTATGCACTAGTATTCAAGACAATGGACACCTTGAAGCGCAATTCAATGACGAATTCTGGACAGTGCAGAATCAAACCTTTGATTCCATGTATCCAAGACTCAGTTCTCCTCTACGATTACGTTACTAAAATTCTCTTCAGATTGCATGCCAGTAAGTTGAAATAATCAACATTATAAAAAGTAATTGAAAATATAAATTTCAATGTTGGGAAATTCAACACATAGAAATATCCCCGGACATATTGGATGGACATCGGGGTCGCCATCGAAAAGTTTTCCTTGGACTCCAGGAATTGTTCAGAAGAACATTGACCCTTGAATATTTCAAAAACCAGATAGAAATTCAGGACGTTCTAAAAGTTAGACAATTGACAGATTATCATGTATATGTTGTTGTTGTTGTTTTGGAGGTTTGCGTCGTGTATCAGATATCGGTAAACAATAAGGGCAAGCCTCAAATAAGGGCAAGCCCCAACCATTTATTCCTGATAGAATCTTCTATTTCCTTACAGGAACCGCCTAATTTTATGAACCAGTATGAATTGGCCAAATACCAGCCAAGTCGACTCAGAGTTTTCCGGTCAGAGCGAAATATGACTGATTGTGAGTCTCAGACAGATACAATTTTGGCATCGGAGTCAAAGAATTTGACCCCAATTGTGGACACGTATGTATCCAGCTCTCACAGCCCTGACGTCATGGCGTTATATCTAGAAAAGTAAGGTCATCAATCTTATATTATATTTTACTGACCAGCCGAGCCCTGGAGTTTGGGTATTTAGACAAAAATGTAGTCCTGGAGTAAAACATTTGAGCCACAATAATAATCTGGGTTCCATTTTGACTTTATCAGAGACAAAAGGGTGGCAGAGTTGGAGAGTGAACTTGAAAGATTGAATTTAGACACAAAACGTTTTAAAAGTAGTGTTGATACACAATTCCAACAACTCCAGTTTGACCATGAAGAAATGCATTGTGAATTGAACGAGAAGGTAGGTATAGTTGATTAAGTACTCTCAAATGCCAATAAAACATAACTGTTAGAATGGAAGAATTATTTGACAGATAAAACTTGACATTAATTACCTAAATTTTATTTAAAGTTGGCGGAAAAGGAAATTAAAATTCAGGAAGCTGCTGACCACATCTGTATAATCCCACATGAATTCTTGGACCGTTTGGAGAAAGCAGAAGGTAATGAAGATCAGCCGATCAGCTTCAGCGCTACTCTTGCGTTGTGTGCGTCTGCGTCTATTTAAATTATTGATTTCACAATGGATTCTTTTTTCTTCCCGTCAGCCAACGCAAAGTCTAATGAAGATAAGTTTTTAAAAATGAAAGAGTTGTACACTAATTTGAGAGGAGAGCACATTGGACTCCTGAGAAAAGTGAGATTTGATGATGATTAACCTAAAATAAGTTGACTTTCATTGCAATACAAATATAGTAATATTTAATTTAATTTTAGACAGCCAGAGTTGAAAAAGAGCTTTCCGACCTGAGAAAGACTGCGACCACAAATGCAGATTTTGCGGCTCACTTAGAAGTAAGTTAATTAAGATTAAGATCAAATTCGTACCAGGATTTTTTAACTGACTGGAGTGTTACTTAAATATTGGGTTGTTTTGTTGATAATATATTAAGTACACACAAAGTCTTCATCGAGATACGGCGGATCTGGAAAGACAATCTTCAACTGAGCTCAAAAAACAAACTGAAGAATATTACGTTTGACAAAGGCAAAACATCATCAACTTAAAACAAAATTTCATAAAACATAATCATTGAGAAGTTGAATGATCAGAGAATCCAATAGACAAGATGCAGTCACTTGATGATATACAGTTGGTTCATTTCGATTAGATAGCGCGATGGCCGACCTGAACGCAGCCGTCCCATCTTTTCAACCTGCCGAATGCTTCCGAGATAGTCGTTCGGGCAGCCATCGCAATGAACCAACTCTATGTCTATTAGGGTGTCAAATTGCCCTCGTATTTAAGGGTAAAATGACCACACGAACAAGTATATATCTTAACAAGTATTAAATGATAATTTATTTCTGAACAAGTAGTCATCTAATTATTATATTAATTTGTAATAACTCATGCCAGAAAAATACTATATCGGCTTGCTGTGCTCGCGAATACATGTAATGAGTTTCCCTTGTTTTATTATAAATGATAACACAAATTGACCCAATATTGTTAATTTATTTGGATCACAATGCACATTACATAACATTACGATTTGCCTGGGTCTTGGGCACATGCATAAGCATATTGTGGAAAATTAAATCACAGATACATTTATCATTTAAAACTAGGGCGAGGTTCAATCTCGAGGGTTAGTAGTGATTAGCGGTAGCATCGTGGCTACCATTAGACATTATCAACTCTCAGTCCAGCGCAGTGTGTCACTCTCACACTGACACACTCAAGTTGAGTGAACCTTCGCTCCACGTGTAAATTAATGTGTGTATTTTCTTGAAAGCTGGCCAATGCTTATTTTCCAAAAAGTCCTTCCGAGACAGGACAATGGTTTTGAGGGTATTGTTGACTTGAACTGATTTGAAAGGACAAGAAAGGTTCAAGGAAACTATTTATGTCTCCCCTTCACTCATGCCAGAAATATTCCTTTTAACAATTTCAACCCAAGGAAAGTCTGAACCTTCAGTTGCTGAGGTACCGTGAAGAGAACTATTTTCCAATAAGACCAGAGTGAGTTCAGAACGTGAGCTTTTTCATATATATATATTCTTATTCTTATTGAGTTTTACATTGTGCAGGGAATTTATTTTAATAGTCTTGTTCATGATCATACGTATTATTAATTATTTCAACTATGCAAATTAAAGTTGAAGGGGACTGGAAGCTTAGTCCTAATGTTCAAGTGAGAGTTGTTCTAACACGATTGAATCTGAGGAAATTAAATCGCAGATCCAAAACCAGTGTAATAGAGACGACGATAAAACTCCGTAGGTTGACAAGGTTGACTACTTGGCGTAATAACTCACGCTCTGAAAATCTAATTCTAAAAAGTCCTAAGTCACATAAGTGCTCCAAATGTCCTAAAGCTTATTATTCTAGCTACTCATTGGAATTGCATTCTAGAGTTCACGATGTTGAGAAAAAAAGCATCTGTGAGGTTTGTGAAAAAAGCTTTGCGGACATTGTTAGTTTGAATCGTCATCTGAGAACTCATAGTAACAATAGACCCTTCAAGTGTTCAGATTGTCCCAAAACATTTCCACGCTCTGACGCTTTACAAAGGCATGTCTTCATTCATTCCGGAATCAAACCGTACGATTGTGAGAGGTGTGAGAAGAAATTTTCAAGAACAGATTATCTCCAGAACCATGTATTAACTCATACTGGAGAGAAACCATATGCTTGCTCAAAGTGTAAGAAAGTATATAATCACAGCAGTTCTTTATATGATCACATGAAAATCCACAATGGGGACAAACCACATACTTGTGAATTATGCGAGAGAAGTTTCACCAGAATGGAAAGACTTGAGAGACATTTGAGAACTCATACTGGAGAGAAACCTTACAGGTGTTTCATTTGTCAGATTTGGTTTCCAGACGCCAGTACTCTAAAGAAACATAAAAGATGTCATACTGGAGAAAAACCGTACAATTGTTCATTTTGTGTGAAATCTTTTGCTGAATTGAGTAATCTGAAGACACATGTAAGAATTCATACAGGAGAGAAGCCGCACATTTGTTCCATTTGTCAGAGGTCATTTAGGGATCCAAGTACTCTGAAGAAACACAAATGGGTCCATACTGTATAGAAAGCAGTTAAATGTGGGGTGTGTTGAGTTGTGTTGTGTGCATTTTTCAAGTATGTATTCAAAAGTTATATTATTAATCACGAATCTTGCTAGACTGGACAGGTGCTTTAACACTTAAAGTGATTAGTCGGAGTATCAGTAGTGTCGTAGTAATAATTTTATTGGAGTATTTGGAGTGGTGATAGCAACTTCAGGTTTATGAAAACAAGAATGTGTTCTAATTTTAAATGATTATATACATATATTTTCAACTAGTTACAGAATTAAAATAAATTACATCGACAAAACCCAAACTGAATTTATAAATTGGTTCATGTAGGTAGAAAATAAAAATGTCGGTTCTGGGTATTGGTACATGTAACGACCCTTGTAATATGGATATCATTGTATTAATATTGTATACAAATAGCTCAGACTTTGTGATATCTCTTCCTAGTTTTTGATAACAATTGTGTCCATTAATTTAAGAAAGAATACTTCTCCTAAAAGGTGCTTTCCGCTGTGACAAATATTCAACATTCAAATAACAATTTCGCTAGATACTTCAAATCAAAATGAATAAAAATTACAATTGTCACCATAAAAAACTAGTCGGCTCTTGGTCTATTCCTGGGGGAAGGATTATTGTAGAAATTATAAGGATTGGCCCCGCGAATTCATAATGTAATAAGCAGATGGGTCCGTGAACGCAAATCGAATTGGCAGAGGGGACTGCAGGTTTGAAGGGCTCCCCATAAATACTCTTTTAGTTCTAACAAGAGAAACTATTTGGGTGTTCGGAGGGTTCGGCAACCAGACCAAACTTTTTGGGCGACCAAAGGTTACCAGAAAATATGGTCGGGTTACTGAGTGCTCTAAACAATTGAATAGTGGATCAGAAAATAAAGGGAGAAGGATATTTAGCTTTCATGCTAGAGAATAAAACCTTTACAAAGGGAACTACAGTGCAGAGTACAAAATAGGTTCACGTTCATATTCATGTAATGTACTGAGTGAGTACCAATGAATTGACAATGGAGGGATCCAAAAAGGAAACTTTTTCACGTGTAAAACTTACGAATGTTAAATTTAACAAGAGTACTTGACCTAACAGGTGGAGCAATTCTCGTGTGTAGGTTGAATATTTATTGATTGAAAATATGGGAAAATCTTTGCTGTCATGATGAGAAGATGTAAACTCGAGTGAGTTTTTAATTTTTAAACGGATCAGGTATTCACATGCTGTATAGCTTCCTTGTTAGTCCTTCCACCCATCATACAGACACACAACACACAATGTTATCAGTACACTCAATAGGGCTGTCTCCGTTCATCCCCATCCCTTCAGTTTTCACTTATGAATTGTCAAGGGAACATATACAATGTTCAATATTTATTACATGTATAATATAAAAGTGTTAAACATTAATATTTTCCACGTACTGGTGAAAACGACCACATAACAAGAAAAATCTAGATCGATCCTTCAATCCACACAAACAAAAAATTCAACCTGAACAGATTTTGGATTTCTGCTAATAAATATTTACAGAAAACAAAGGAATTGCTGGAAGTATGAGAATCAATATTCACTCATAATTACAGGAGGTAAATATCTAATTTTTTAAATGTGAAGTTACTACTATTATAGTCTGTAGAAGTCACTCAATTTCAGTTTAAAAACAACGCGAGGGGAGCTCTTGCTTCTATTCTACATAAGTCAAGGTGATTGATCTGGGACATTAAAAATACCGGTTCGGAAATAAGATATCCTTTCAGGCCATTGAGTTCTAGATATAGTCGTTCAAAGAGAGTGGTCGTCGAATTTCGTTCATCCCTTATCTGAGAATTTGTCTCTGGAACTCACAGAATTTGTCCAGGCAGTAATATACCCAATACACCGTCTGTTGTTAAAAGGAGATGTCACCCCGATTGATCAATCCCATAGAAACGAAAATTAATATATGTTATGGTCATAGTAGTTAATTATTGTATTAATTCTACATTGCATGCACACAGTTCAGCATTTTTGTTGATTTTTCAATATATTAACAAAGTGACTTCTTTTGACGACAGACAGACGGTACATTAATTCTATTACTGTCTAGGCGAGTTTGGTGATAAGTTCATTCCGTTGGCTCGACGGAATTTCCGTTGAGAGCGAACCTTGAACTTATTTAACCTAACCTTGGCTCGGAGAATTGTAAAAGTAATTGTTGTTATTGACAAAAAAATTTATCTACTGTCTGGCCATAGTTTACCATCTATTCCTA
>JAQIXO010002093.1:0-10598 GCA_034700305.1 Protaphorura armata | reverse complement strand
AATTCTAAGTCCTTAACTATAAGGCTACAAGCAGTAGAGGAACGGCCCGCATCAGTGGGATTCTACTGTGTCCTTTCCTCGCATAACTTAATTACGATTTTGAAGTGCTCATTAATTGAATCATCCAATATCATTCTAATATCGCATTCATGTACTATGTTGATCAAAATTGTGAAATTGTTGATGATGATGAACCTTCAGTTTCACAAATAAACACAAATTGGAATATTGGACTCCTATATCAGCAAGGAATCCATGGTACACTGCAAGACTAGTACAGTTAACACAAAACTCCTTATTTTTATCAATGAAGAATAAGTGGAGCTCAAAGTACTTTGTCGAACACACAACTTTGTCAAAGTTTCGGTGTTCCTGGATGCCTTGTAATTTCATCCTGTGTTGCTATTATGACACAATCGATAAGCATATTTATATGTACGACTGCAATGGGAAGCACTCTAATAATAAAATAAAATAAAATAAAATCAGAATTACTCATCCCATCTTAAAATTCCTGCAGACTTACAAGTAAAGCTCGTGAGGTGAAGCCTGAGTTGAGAGGTCTCACATATTGTGGGTGTTTTCTGGGTAATTATTAACGTACAAACTAGTGGATTGTGCTCTACATCAAAATATTTATACACGAATATAGCAAGTCCGGATTAGCTTGTTTTGTCCAGAACAATGAACTCACCTGGATTTGGACTATGCTATTTTGAATAGACGCCATCATACCTTTGTCTCTGCAGAAATGCACAGCTTTTGCGTGAGAATCTGGATAATGAATATGGTCCAGTATATAAAATTCCTTTGTAAGTCGACCAACGGTTTTCAATGCCTCAGCGGTAAACATCAAATGCAACACGATGACACTCACAGCAGTAATTAAATTAATGAAACTCACTTTGAGATATTGAAAAGTGAAGAATACACGTCTCGCCAACTAAGCTGTGCGGATTTAGTCAAAAACTGTGACTATGACTTCAAAACAAGTAATTAAATTAATTAAACTCATTTTGAGAGATCATTAGAAGAATGAGGTATAGTTTCGTGTAAATTTAGATCACAATTATTAAATATTTGATAGATGTAGAGTAGTTTGAGTTTAACTGTGTACTTTTAGAATACAATGATGTCAAGTTGGGTGGCATTCCCAAGGTCGAGCATGTGGAAATTCTAGCTAGGTTTGAAATTGTTAGTTACTTGCCAAAATGTTTCATTATCATCAATTATTCATACGATTTCCCCTTTCAGTCAGTTACACCCACTCTTCAGGGTGGTAAGTTGTACAACTTTAGTTTTTTATAATTAGTATACATAGTTTTATCGATTTTATGTAGTCATTGGGCCAGAAATAGATATAACCCTAATAAAAATGGCGGTATTCTTGGCGACAAGTGATTTGATGATTCCATTCTGGAAAGGCGGGGGAAATGGCGGTAAATATTTGGAACAAAGTGCCGAAGTGCTGAGAATCCCCAAGTCCATAGTCCAGAGCATACTTTCAAAGTTAAAGACCACTGGAAAACCAAAAACTTTAGAAACCCGGGGCCGCAAGACAATTTTTAGTGAAACAGACATGGCGTCGATAGTTGGAAAGGTCAAGGTCAACCCCAAATTTAGTGCCCCAATCATACTATTTGAAGTTCAAATCGAGACTGTAGAGTCTACCAGTGCTTCCTTCATCAAAATATTTGAAAAGTACAGGGGTAGGTACAGATGCTTGGCCAAGCGGAAGCACCTCCTTCGCAATACCATTCGGGGTCAACGCTTCGGAGAAAACAAGCAAAGTACTATATACCAATATTATATTTATTAATTATTACAATTAATGAACTCGATACTAACACAATATATTTTTTGGTATGTTTCTGAATACCTAATAAAAATTCACATATAATTTACAGGTGCACAAATGATAAACTGAACATGACAAAATTTTCTTGACGAATAAGTCTATATGATATATATAGAATGATATATATAGAATGACTAAATAAGTGCAGGACGGCGGTTGCCAATGGCACCGCAGTAGAATATATGGATTATATAATTTTTGATATACATATAAAAAGTAAACTACGTATACTATAAAGGTAACATATATGGACCACGCTATGCCTTCCGGTCGCAAATCACAATAACTACAACACTTTGGGTAAAAATATGTTCATTTAAGCCAGTTGGGATGAAAAGTGAGGTTTCGTGTACCCGAAAGAACTAAATTAATTTGAAAATGTTATGAATACGAAGTCGTTCTTATGATTGGGCGACCGAGTGTAACGAAGGAGGCCTCATATTCGACTCGACCCCATTTGTGTCCGGCGTCTTCGGTTGTCCCTAGTAACCAATAAGGCTACCCTATATTCGACTCGACCCCATTTGTGTCCGGCGTCTGTCGGTTGTCCCTAGCAAGCAATTAGGCTACCCCATATTCGACTCGACCCAATTTGTGTCTGGCGTCTCTCGGTTGTGCAAAGGCGTGAGATATAGTCACATTGTAATCTAAAAATTACTTCCCTTCTCATAATTTTGACTCACATATTACAATATTTTTTCTAAAATTAGGGATTCCTCAAATTACAAAATTAATCATTTTCAAAATTGATTTACATTTATTCACTTCAATTCTTTTCGACGTAGATTCAACATTTAGAGGGCTGGACGTCGTATTCAGTTTCGCCAAAGTTTGTCTCAATTCACGCTCATTTTTGATTTTGTCATGTCTTTAATCAGTTATTCAGTTCAGTTCTTTTCAAGAAATTTCAGCTGTGGCGAAGACACAAAAAATTCCACGTCACGGTAGTCACAGAAAGCTGACAGATAATAATAGTCCGCGACATTTTTTAAATCGAAGCTAAATGTGAGAAAAATGACAGCATTTTTCCATGCTAACCTTTTACATACGAAAATAGGATAGACTGTGGTAATTCAGGATTACCGTATGTTACCGAATAGAAGCCCGGGCTTATATTTAAATTTTCCGCCTCCAGACCCGGCTAGTATTTGAGACCCGGCTTGTATTCGGGACCGGTCTCTATTTCTATAATTATCATTGAGTGACTGCACGTTGCATTGGAGTAGCATAGAGAATACCCGGCTTGTATTTGAGACCCGGCTTCTATTCGGGACCGGTCTCTATTTCTTCAATACGACTCCAGACCCGGCTTGTATTTGAGACCCGGCTTGTATTCGGGACCGGCTTCTATTCGGTAATATACGGTATTCTTCAAAAATTCCCCTAAATCATAAATGTGAAATCAACAACTAATATTCCGACGTGAGGCATACCAGTAATGGATAAATGGCAGACACGTAAATGGGCTTTAATTATATATTTTATTTACTCCATTCTACTATTTGGCGATGTTGAAGAGTAACCAGAATGTGTTAAATTTCTTACGAATTAGGTACTAACAATATGTACAAGTTTGAAATAGATGAGGTGCGAGAAGTGGAGTCAGTGAGGTTTGTCATATTGTTGGTCAAATTATTAAAGTTCGTTGGAATAGTTTTAAATTACTCGGTCGCCCTTCTGAGACAGCCAGGAACGGGATGGCCTACACCTTAGTTTAAGTAGGAGAGCTTGCTGGAATCAGGACCATTTTACTGTGTAGTGGAAATCGGAACCAATCCTTGCATTGAAGAGATAATGAATGCTGTGCAGTTATTTCTTTTGCCCGTAATAGAGATGCGTGAGTAGGAATTAATACTAAACGTCAGTTCATTTTTCAGAGTTCGTTCTGCGTCAGGAGTAAACATTGCTAGAATTCTGCACAAGTGTTTTGCCTATCTATGTACATCATATGCCTCAAATAATATGTCCGTTAAACTGACGTAAAAGTTTTGCATCAGGTGTTAAATAAAGCTTGAATGCTTTTTGTTCACGCACATGCACATAGGGCGGAAAAAATAAACCCGCACTGAACATATAATTGGGTAGACACCAAAAAAACACCTCATACAGATTGCACAAATTCTGAAGTCTGCTTTTGATTTTAGGATATTCGAACCAGTTTTCAATGTCAATGAAAGTGCAGGTACCAGTTCTGTCTTCCTCGGGTGAGGGTTCGCTCGTGGGAATGAGGATTGGAGTCAATCCAGTGTCAGGGTTAAGATGACAGAAGCAATGTGTCATGTAGATTGTTACATTAATAACACAATTTTTGTTATTATCAATTCCTTCTTATTATGATTTATATATTCCTGTTGTCAGGCGGAAGTAAATGACACATACCTTAACCAATAACAATGTAAGGTTAAGTTAATTATAACATCGGCTTCCGTAGGATGTTATTATATTAATACACAAACATTTTCAATGTCAATCATTAACTATATGAATTGTATGTAAATCATTTAATATAAAAACGATCATTCGTGATCAATAAATCAGATTGAATCCGAGACCGGATCAGTACACCCAATCATGACTTGACCTCTTTATTCCATTCAATATAGTAGGTCCAATCTAATCCCTAACTCTGTTATCATTCTTTGTTAAGTCAATATCACTATCAATGTAATAACTTTCACATAAAAAGGGCAATAAAAAGGGCAAATTAATCCGACTTGATATGGGTTCAGATCACCTCTCAAATGATGCCTTCTTCACCTTATTCCATACATGCATAATTACTAGATATCTAGTCTTACGGGTGGAGCTGTCGGTCAGATCAAACCACATCCCTCTCGGAAAAACCAAGTTCCAGAACGCATTCTGGACCACCTTGCACACAAAACGTTAACACAGTCATTCAATATTGAAAGAAAGGAGTGTCAGAATCGTATATAATGACACACTCCTATTTGGAACGTATGACTTGACCTCTTATTCCATACCTAAATTATAGTCCTTCTCCAACACTAATAATATTAATGGTAATAGTGTACTCGGTAAAGTCACATTTCAGAAGAATCAACAAACTAAGAAAAATCCCTGACATGGCATTCGAAAAAAAAGTAACACTGGAGTGACAATATTCAAGAACTCAATACAGGAGAACGATGAAACCCAAAACAAAGCAGAATTTGAGAAATCAAACTTGCATAACCTAATCTGAATTACCAATAATCTAATGAAAACAAAGAGGCCAATAAACGAAAATATCCTCTTAACCTCGAATCAATTAACAACACTGAATACATAACTAGTGTCTTTTTGTTCTTAAGACAAAACGATTCTCTCTTAACCAAAACATTATTTTAAGTTAACTCGGTCTTTCAGTCCTTGAAAACACATACGCCCAATTCTGGGATTTATTAAAAATCGAACAATCGTACAGCGAATAAAGATTTTTTTGTCAACGTAGACAAAAGATTGAGACGATGGGAATTTTATAACATATATTTAACGGGTCAAGTTGAAACGCTACGGAAAAATTTGCCACACCCCCAAAACCCTACTTCTAAAGTACCATCTATTCAAATAATCTCTGGACAGTCATTACATCATTTACATGGAAAAGGAAACTGAAATAACAATTACCACTAGGTTTTGTCCCTTTACTTATATATTGATTTCGTATTGCAGAAACTATGTTCTGTTCGACTCGAAGACTCGATCCTTCCACACAAATTGCCTTCATCCATATTAGACCGTCTTTGAAGATTTTCCCTAATATTACCGCACATACCTGTCAGTGTCATTAGCTTTGACGCTTCTTTCAAAATATGCAATTTATTTGAGTTTAGCGAAATCCTATTTTCCCATCCATGCACTTCGTCTACATCTTAACCCGAATGTTTTGCCCTGAACTTTTTTGCCTAGTCAGCTATACTGAATTATGTTTCCCCATTTTCCATTCTGTTCTACTGTGACCCCGTCTGACTATGCTTAACGTGAGTGCCTTGTCAAGGCATCAGCATAGAGAGCGAGTTTTTTTACGCCTGAGAAAAAGTCGCAAGTCGCAAAGATATTTCTCACCTTACTCACGTCAAAGTATGATAATTAAGTTACAAATCACACTCTCCATCAGAATTGCATTCAGCACAATTCTTAACACATCCACCTGAGTAAATAATCTACAATGTTGAAATTCATAATATTCATCGTTGTACTTAGTTGCTGTCAAGGGGAAGGTAATTTTGGGTTATTCTCTTTCAGCTCTAGTAACGTGAATATTTCTATATTTCAGAACTGTTGACATTGAGGCCGAAGCCGGACGAAGAAAGCCAGCGTAAGCGTACACATTTTTAATCCAATAATACTTTGCGTTAGACAAATTTGTTTAAAGCGTTAGGTCCCTCGGGGTTGAAATTGTGTCGTCCTGTACGTGTGAAAAACCAGTAGTCATCACCGAAGAGACGTGCGTCACCAAAAAACATTGAAAGTGAAAAAATCACACAAGACGAAATCGCAAGCCGGGCCGATCACTTCTGAATTTTCTTTCGGAAAAATACATTTTCCACTAGAACCGTCAAAACATGAAGACAGAATATTTATTGAGATTAGTTGGAATAAATTCTAAGCTATAATCACCACACCTGAAAGCCCACAATGCATTTATAAACGGAAAATAACGGATCAAGAACAACTCATGTCAACAGCAAAGAAGAACCAAATGGCTATCTCCTGGATCCACAGAGTTGTCACGAAGGAAATGCTCAACAAGTGCTCCCGAGCTCCCAAGGAACGCACAAAAATCAACAATGGATATTTCCCTATATTCCATTACCAGACACCAACATCAATCACATAAATATTATCTTCACACGCTAGGAATGGGATCATGCTTATGATCCGAGATAACCATTTCATAGCCACTATTTGGAGCACAAACGGACCCCAGATACAATACATGCCCTATGTCCAACACAGCAAAGGTTATCCCTAACATAATAGAGAGATCAAATCTCTGGATGGATCAAATACGCGATCCGAAGAGACCAGGCATTCCTCAAAAGTCTAATCCCAAACAAAGAAGAGGCCACAATCCATGAATTCCCTGACATAAAATGCAATCTTTGTAAGATACATTACAACACAAAATGACTCAGCCAAATTATATTCACATATAATTATGGTCATTTATTTAGTACAATCACAACATAATATTAAACATTAGACACTAGAAACACGCATTCCCATGCATAAAATCGAATATTAATCCTCATTCCACTGGTCAACCCTAATTGGACCAAAAGACTAACGAGTTTCCACACTCTAAATAGGGAATCATCATTCCACTGGTTAATCATGAATTAGACCACAAAACTTACGTGTTCCCTAACTCTAATAACACAGCAGAGAATTAAAATGAGAAACCGAATCTGGAGATTTCACAGGCATCCACACGTACTGAATTATTCATAACTAGAGGAACCCACAAAATGAATCATCAAGATTCGAAAATTATGATCGCATACTTATAGATCATGGAAAATAACGGTTCCCGAACCCAACTTTAAAAAAACAGAAACCTGAACGTTTACACACCGGTGAAAAAGGATATCAAATCCTATATTCTAATATAGATTTGTTGAAACTCATACAAATCACTTAAGAATTTGTTGAGGTCGAAAATTCAAGCACACACAGTTGAAACAAAGCCCTGACAAGAAATTATGGCAAAACGCCTTCCGTCCAGTCAACCCAAAATCGTTTTCAATTACGTTTATACCTAACAAACGTTACATCACAAAACGCTAGCACATCAGTCTTCATCAACGGAAACGCGGCCGCATTTACTTGTTTTAATAGAACCGACCCAAATACCAGACGACAGATCAAAAACGTTAATGGAATCGAGATACGTATAAATGCGGATGGAACACAGATTAAAGGAACAACTCCCTTCGCAACCACTCAGGCAATCAGACAGAAATTGACTTCCCAGTCCAAGACGAGAAAATACAAAAGTTAATACATTGTTTAGCAGGATCATAATCCTACTCCTGTCTATCATGTTGTCCCCAAAATTCAACAAAACTAAAACAACTAACAAAAACCCTTTGGCAAATTATCCGCGGGATTTATACAGAAGACATACCGGTAACCATAATTTATGAAACCAGTATCCCTTTGATTTATGATATCAATATATCGAAAATTTAAACAGTTTATCACACCGTTGAAAGCAACATTGAACCGAATAATTAAAAGTCAGAGAGTACATGAAATAAATAAACCCGTATAATGATATAACAATCAACGCCACACGCGTAAGAGGGTCTTAAGATTTCATAGCAGACATGGAATCCTGGTGGTGCGGCATCGCAACTCAAAAATCCCTTGATAAATTACACTGCCGTGAGAAAGTACTGGAAAAGAAAACTGAAACTTTACAGAATCTCATACAACAGCATTCAGAGGCAGTCAAAATGACACAAATATTGAACGAATATACAATAAACGAAGATGTAGCCCTCACCTAAAGAAATCATGCAAAGTACTACCAAACTTTGGCAACAGCGGAACAAACCTTGTACACAGAAAAAATTCTAAAACTCGGATAAATGTTGTTATCAAATCTCATATTGCAAAGGTAGTTACAGATTGCCAAATACAACACATCCCTCAGAATATTGTGACACCTCAGGATTTACTAATTGACCTGGCAGTTATACAGCTAACAGCGGCACTATTCAACAAGGAATTAGCCATCACCTTGAACCAACTCGGTTCATACTATCAACTGAAAATTGTTACCTGTGCATACTCAAAAACAAAACTAATTGTGAAAATACAGATTCCCATACGTACAGGTGAAGTCAAGTATAAACTTATCATTATCACAACAATACCCTTCCTATTTAACGGAAACGTTTGTTTAATCAACCATGAATCAAATCATGTGTGCATCACCGATAAAAATATTATTCCAATCACTGGAACAACGAAAGAAACGTGCAACCTACATTCAAACAAATTGTGTCTCATTCCTAGCTACACAAAGAATCCCCTCATTACTACAAATTGTATAAGCTCATTATTAGAACCTGGAACCCAAGCTCACCATCTACGACAAGATTGCACGTTCACATGCACAACGGAAATAGCGAAATTCCCATAACACACATAAGAGACAATATTTATGTAATAATAAATGAAAATTACAATATTACAGTAGAATTCAATGACACAAAAACAAAAATACCTCAAAGTAAGGTCGGATCAATTCAGATTGAAATTCCTTCCAAACCCGCATACCCATGCCTGGTTACCCATAATAAACTAAAGATACATCACGTCATCCCTGCTGCATGGAACACAATGAATTCACAGATTTTAAAGAAATCTACAATACAAACTGGAATATTAACACCCTACATTTGAATTTGTCCCTACAAACCAGTAAACCCGTGGAAAATGAAGAATTTAACCTTCCCTTACATTATACAATTGGAACCCAAACTTCATATATAAACACTATAGTAACTATAATCCTCACCGCATTATGCATATGGATTACGCACAAGGTATTATTAATACCTCTAACATTTGCCATGGTCCACCCTGTAACCGTTGATGTCGCTGACCTAATCGTAATATCTGAACTCAGGAACGATTTAATCCTGATCCTAATCTCAGTCATCTTAATCTTAATTTTTTACAAAGTACGGACTCATTTCCTTAAAGCTGAGTCAGTTGATGCAAATCGAAATCGCAAAGTAGCATTTAAAGATTACAAACAAACTAAACAACATTAAAGTTGCATTGTGTTTCATAGGATATCTTGGACACATAATCATGCAAAAGTCTCTTAAGAAGGCCAATGGCTGCATAGCAAGATGGATGGATTTGAAGAAACTCCACTTTGGGACATGACTGTGCAGCATCGCGTCATCATTCAAGGAGGAGACTGTATTGTCACTTGAACGACGTCAAAATTAATCTGGTCGATTCCATGGATGCAATACATACCAGATGAACAAGTATAATCAATTCGAACCGAACCGGGAATCGAAACAAACGAAATATGGAACTTACAATGACGATAATACACAGAGCTAACCGGGACCGCACAATAAAATAATACGAGGCGGCTGTAGTGTAGGAGTTATGATCGAGGTACCACCACCGGGTATCGAGGAATCAAATTTGACTCACTTGTGCTTCAAATTGGATACCGAAAAACTCAAACCTTTAATCAACCAAGGCATGCAGCTAACTCTTTTGAATAAACGTTGGAATGACTGAATTATATTTAAGTAATAACGACGGCTACCGCAATTACGAACAGGCTCGAGACAATTACGCGGTGAGCAAACGGTGTTAGTTGGTTTTGAGTAATCAATAATATTTACTTAAGTATTATACGTGTTTAGTAAGAATCTAGCGTTTTTTAAGTTAATGGTTATTATTATATTAACAATTGAAAAATAACCAATCGTCGCTCAGATTATTTCGAACAGTTTTTTTTACTCTACAAAAGTTTTGAGGATTCACGAAATAATTACTTTAACAATTCTAATATTACTCAAAGATTTATTCTCTGAAATCGGTTCAAACAAAAGAAAAGGAACATAACCAGTTTGACTTAAGGTCTTATTGTGCTTTAGAACGTTATATCATTTTTACCAAAATAATTTGACACCCCTCTACAGGTAGCGACATGCCACGTCAACAATATAAAAGAAAGCCAGATTTTCATAAT
>JAQIXO010002092.1:0-10601 GCA_034700305.1 Protaphorura armata | reverse complement strand
GGGTGCTGCCGACAGGGTTTCGCTTGTGGGATTTTAGCATGGAGAGAGGAGCGCGTGACAGACGGACAGACATTACAATCTTATAAGCCCTCTACGGGACTGTGTCCACGGGCTAATAAAGATCTTTTTCTTCTGAACGAAGTCGACTTTCTAGGTACTTTTGGTGTTTAATGTCCCTATGCTTCATTACTGCGATACAAAGAGAGTAAAAACTAATTTGAGGAGTAGTTAGTAAATAGTAGAAAGAGTGAAAGCATGCCGACGTGTAGGTCAATAATTTCTTGTTTAATTGGAATAAATCACAGGTTCGTTAGCACGTTGTTATGTGAAGAAATTATGACGTTTTAATGGGGTCGTAAAGTTTTGCTTTTGTTCGATACTCCTATTTTACCTTTGTGATTTCGGAAACGTTTACTGTACATAAAATATTAAATGAAATTGTGTTTCCGATAGAACTTGAATTGCAATGTTTAAAATTCTACTGCAAGTTAGAATTCAAAATATAGATTTTTCATTCAAACTCTGTGTACTCTCATTTAACAGGAAATGCATCATTACGTTAGAAACTGTCTTTGAAATATATGTTTTTGTTAATATTTGGTATAAAAGTTGTTCACTGAGAAGTTATAATAACGTCCCGGGCTGGGCTTGTCCCCTACCGAACTTGTAAAAGAATGAAAATGAATGAATTTACACGTGCAATTATAATATAAGCCATAGTGATAAATTTTATCAGAAATTTTGAGTGGAATATGCAAGCAGATTAAGCACCAGTTTGAATAAATCAAATTACTTTGAAGTGCACATTATGGACATATGAATTCATGTAGTTTAAACAAGTTCATCAAATCTTGTAGTCAAGTTTTCTTGTCTCCTTGTTTGACACTACACAATTCTTATGTTTAACTATTAATATAGCAAACCAAATCCTAAAGTATAAAAAAAATAACAATTAACTGAATCGCACAGGGAATATAACTTTCCGAGTTAATGTTTTAATCTTGATATGAATATATTTGAATACAAAATATTATTGGGGAAATTGCTCAAGACTCCAATTATTTTTTCGTGTCAATGTTATTGTTGACAACACAAACGCTGTGACTGTCATGACGTGTCATGTGACGGTAATGTAAAATCTACCACTATATTCATTAGTAGTACCAAAATAACTTAGCAACCATTTCTGCGTCAAATGTCAAATTATTTTGAGTAGTGCATTGGGTTTGTTGAAAACTACTTCCCAAATCCCAAGTGACTATCAGAACTTAGATTCCATTTATCGAATTTGTTAACACTCTTAAAATGACAGTTATACCTATAGGTCGGCTTGTCACAGTTTTTTATAGCGTTTATGTAAAAATACTCAATAAGCAGTGGGTTGAGAACCTTAATAAAATATGTACGTATTTATTTTAGAGAGAATGATTACTACTCAATCTAAGCATGCTGCATTGCTGCCCAAATGGATCAATTAAATTGTTAATAGTTAAAGCGTTCCTTAGCAGTGCAGCAGTGTATGAAAATACAATGCATCTTGACTTTGCAGTAAGCAAAAGATTGTCAAGTTCTGGAAGTACTTTTCAATGAGTATATTTTACTATTTCTCTAGTACAATTTTTTTAAACGCTCAATTGAAAGTAGTCTATCCCAAACAAATTCTCTGAAAGTGTCCTGTGCTGATTTAGACAATGTTGTCACAATTATTACCACTGCAGATTAGATTATAAAACTTAAAAGTCAAAGCAGGTTAAAGGAGGTTAAAGCACCTACGCCGTTTGCACTCTTGTGCGTATGGTCTCAAGACTTCAAATACAATTGTTGCGCTATGGCCGCTCAGCACGGGATAGGAAGGAATAGCTATAAAAGACGAGTTCTGAGATTGTCAATAAAGAGGATAATTTTCGGGTCTCCCTTGAAAAAAGACTGAGAAGAACCATTTTACCGAGGAACACCTGTTTCAGAAGACTTCAGAGGAACCGCCGTCCCTAAACGTTACTCGCCTTAATTAATGAGAAAGAGCTACTGAAAATCCTCTGACATAATTACAACATCTTCTCCGCCCTTAATTCCGCTACTACCCTATTACTTTATTCCTACAGAGCAACCCAAATCCAATCTCAATTCCTGGCCTGTTTGTCAGAAAGAACTCACCAGTGCAGTACTCTGGGTTTACATATTTTACACATTTCTTCATAAAGAATGGGTTGCAATTTAACAAGAAAGATGCACCCCTAGCAGTATGAAAAAAATCCTTGTTGTTGACACAAAACTCTAAAATTCGTTATGTGCCTTAGGTTAAAGAGAAACAAACAATTACGCATAAGTGGACCAAGAATGCACGCGTTATCCAAATTGTACAATGCGTTTCTAATTTTCTACAGACTACAGGTACAAAATATTCTGCGTTTTGAGTCCGTCTAGTTTCTAAATAAGAAGTAGTCCTAACTTTTATTAATTATGAACTTGAGTGGGACGCAACTATGCTTGTTTGCTCTCCTTGTGGTTGAATTCGTTGAATGTGCCCAAGAGCTACTATTAGAGGGATCTTGAGGATTCTACAACTCAAAATTCCACTTCAACAGATAGGACTACGGTCATGCCTACACCATCAGCAAGTTTAAAATATCGTACAGGGTTATCTAGTCCAAGACTCCATCTTGTGTCTCTTCCAGGCTTGGATTTTTGTGCTGATTTTCTGTCGTACTTGTAATCATTTTTACTAAATGTGTGATAAATTAACAATGGTGCAATTATTTAAGTGCAGTTACTCATAGTATTGTAATAATTCTACTACTAAGGGTACCTGTCTTATGGCGAATCTTAACCCAATCTGTACAATCTCAATCAAATGTAAAACAAAAAAAATGTAATTAAAATCTTTCCTGAAGTTAATTAGTTCTGTACGACCGCGCGATAAAAAATTCCAAGTTCTTAAAATTGTTCGAGATGCATTAAAAAACTTCTTGACCTTGACCTTTCTGACGCTAGACTGATTCACTTTGATACGAAACGGTTAGAAAGAGCGAATTACTGTATAAGTAACCCTGTATTGAACTTCGAATTTATGAGAAAGTAAAAAAAAACAGTTCTCCGGAAAAGAATTGCAGAGTCGATTACACAAATAAAAATTAGTGCACCATAGTTGCTTCTTAGAGCAGGTTCACCAGAATTTTCCCCCGACAAAATGGTTAACAAATTATAGTGCATTTTTTGGTCACGGATACTTTGGCTGTCAATCCATAGGAGTTATTACAATAAAATTAATTTATTTAGTTTATTAACTCCTACAAATCCAAGGTGCATATCTACATCTACACAAATGCACTGCGACGCACTGTCACATTTTTAATTAACATGCAACACTTTTGTTGACGATAAAAATAATGTGACAATTTCTGTTTGTCTGTAATAATGTTGATTGTCCTGTCACTTGTGGAATTGTGGTCTGTGTGTGAATTGTTGGGTTACATAGTGTTGGATCATTTGAATTGGATTATGAACTTGAGTGGGACGCAACTCTTACTCTTGGTTGCTCTCCTTGTGGTTGAATTCGTTGAATGTGCCCAAGAGCTACTATTGTGTAAATAACCCTTTGATCTTTTACCGACAATCATACATAGCTTACCGCTTACCATTTTTTCACATCCACTAAATCTAATTTCAGTTCCATATTCCATGATACAAATAAAATTTTGTATTTTGTTGCAGTCCATGGGTGTATATTGTTTATGTGCATTGAAAATAATTTTCCATTCCTGGAATGATTTAATTTTACCCGAAATATTTTATGGGACGATTAATGGCTTTGTAATTCATAACTGCTAACGGTAGAACGGATACGAAAGCAACGTAAACGGAAATTCTGTTGGATAATTTCCATTGTGGCAAACTTCTTGTATTACTCTACACATCTGAAAAAATATTGAACTGAACGTTGATTTTATATTTCGAGAGGTAATCTCGAATGTGTTAACGGAGTTTCATCATTGTATAAAAATTTAATTAAAAATATGGATTTTTAAATTATTCTAACTTCATCAGTTTAATTGTAGTTGGACTATTTTAGAGAAATGAAAGACACCAATAATACATTCTAAAATACACATGCATCGCAAACTTTTGGAGCTTCTAAACCATAGTGTGTGATTGTGTGAAAATAATTAAAATTCTGTAAACATTTATACGGAAGAGTATTCTACTTGAATGCTCTCACAAGGAAACAATTTCTCGTGTAAAATCTAGACTAATGAACTCTGACCAGATACGATTTGTCGTCCACATGAACTTTGCTTTAGCGGTATAATGTCCCGCTTCTTCGACTACAACAGACAGAGCCCCATCGGTTTGATTTCATATTTGCAAGAACATAAATACCTCCGTAGTTCCTTTTGATTATTTAAATCATTACCGGTAAAGGCTTAAAATGCCCTAAATGGCTCGTGTCAGAGTTTACAATCTCACCAAGAAGTATTTGTCATTTGTGTACTGATTGAGTCGAAAGGCGACCATTTGGCAGTGATCATTAATAAATTGGTGATTTTTCTCTCTATACCACTATGTCATAGTTTTGAACATTTTTTTTCTCAAGAGGTCATTCGAGCCTTTTCTACTACAACTAGGGGTTACGATTTCTAAACTAATTTGTGCACATAAATGTACGTGAATTAACCTAACCAACAATGATGATGAAAGTAAACTTGAACTAAAATGTGTATTTCTCAAAATTATTCTCATTTTTTGATCAACCTTAAGAAGACTAATATTATGGATAACTTTTTGGAGATGAAGATTTTGGACCTTCGCAAAAATTATTCTCATTCCTTGAAACCATGACATGTGCAAGACTGCAATTTAATTTAATGAGAATTTTCCTCTCAAGTCTCAAATGTGGTTCCTCGTCGAAAGCACTGATGATACTGATGATGGGTGAGAACCAGAAAATGAGTGGAACGTCAAGCAAAAAAGGTGAAATAAACGGGTGAGAGTGAAAAATCCACTTCAGTCCAACTCTTGGATTTGACGGAGAAACGTTACAAGAAAAGATATCTTGTGCACAGCTTGGGGAATTCTACAAATAACAATTGCAATTGCACGCATACATTGAAATATAAAGAAAATCTGATCTTATAACCACCTTCGTATAACCACATTGGGTAAAAGTTTGTGAACGACAAATTTGTGTAGGGAATTCCGAAGTACAGAAACAGTTTACCGTCATTGTGACGATTTCAGAGTTCAAGAAAATTTGGTTGTTGTTTGTACGAAACGGAAATTATCCTGAGGTTTCGGACTTGTTGGCTTAATACAAATTATTATTTGAATTTGTTCCAGTCCAAGGTTTAGATATCTACTGATAGAATACATAGATTAAAGTATCAAAATTTGACAGTTTGATTTAGAAAATGTGGGATCTAACTTTTCTCTTTGATGGGTATCCTAACAGTGATTCCGTCTACCGGTGGGAGCGGTCGTGGTTCGCTGTCCAGTCTCTCATTGCGTGACATGTCGGCTGAAGACGTATTTAAACTACAACA
The DNA here is from genome assembly GCA_034700305.1 of Protaphorura armata. NCBI lineage: Eukaryota > Metazoa > Arthropoda > Collembola > Poduromorpha > Onychiuridae > Protaphorura > Protaphorura armata. The sequence goes on along the minus strand of JAQIXO010002092.1, from coordinate 5,064 downwards.
CTATAATTGCACTTCGGGGTAACATTTTAATTTTAGACTAGCAGATTTGGATAACTCTATCTAGCAAGAACGTTATATTAACACTTATATTCACAGTCACACAACTCAGCACGGGCCAAAATGATTTGACATTACGTGAGTAAATGTGTGCTTCTGATTACAAATAATGTGTTTATGTTTTTCAGATTGCAGTGGTACAAGAAGTCCAGTACAGCCACAATGAACTATCATTCACTATTATATCATTCACTATGATATCTATTATTATTAAACCTTGCTCTGTAATTGTTGTAATTAGAAAAACAAAACCCCGATTTTTATTAAAATTATCACTTGTGTATTATCACTTGTGTGCTAGTCAAACAATGTGGTACGCAATCCCTGCTCCAAAATATTACAAAATTTCTAGAGAAATTAACATGAAAATTACAAGTTTCAGCTCTCCTTGAAGAGGAAATAAAATTGTGGAGGAGAGAGTATCGACAATTTTGTCCAGGTACACAGTGTAAATTGTAATATGGATAATTGTTTTAAATATTTAGTTTATATTTTGGACTAGTCTGGGGCATTTGGAAAGAAATCCAATTTTAATGTTTCTAAATCACAAATAGTCGTAGGTAGACAGCTGCATTATTACATCTAAGATGGGCCCTGTATTACGCTTTGGACACTTGTTGGACCGGTTGCGGTTGGTCTTGGTACTAGCTGTACGTACTTGTCGCTTCACAATGGTGACGGTTTAGAATTTTGTTACTAGGTACGCGGTATTTGAGTGAGTCAGTATATTTGAAGAGGTTTGGGTTAAAAAATATTTTACGGTTAACTCAATTTAAAAAATCTTCTGGTACAAGTTGGGAAGTAGATGATGAGGAAATAAATCTACTGGATTCATATAAAATCGTAGATTATGTTAATGAGTTTCCGTTCCGTGATTGTGTGTGTTAACCCGCGTAATCAAAGTTCATTCACTCTACTAAAATGCAGACACACACAAGTTAGAAAATATTTCGTATTGAATTTCATTGTTTTTGGAATAGATTACAACCCTCCAATCAATCAGTCATCCACACGGAATCAAATAAGTTCCTTCTAGCGTAGTTTGAGAGTTTTCATGTCAATGAAAACTCTTGACGTTCTCTTAAACATAGTATTTCTGTTAAAATCCGTCTATTATTTCTACAAATTGTACTAATTTTGTACTAAAATATTCAGATGTCATCTCACAAATGCTTTAAGTGTCTGTCACAGCTCTGTTAGTTCAGATATCTGAGATGATTAAAAATTATTATGGATTAATTCCAATCAAACCAGTCAATACTTACAATTACAATACAGTAAGGCCAAGGTAAAAAAAAATGGTTTTGAATTTTAAAAAATTCTTTGTTTTTATTTAATTTCTTTAGGGTTCCTACTCGACCCCTATTGAATTCAACTCTGGAATCTTTTTGACCATATCGCTTGCAAAGCTATATGGAAAACAAAATACGAATAAATTCAAGCATAGAAATAGGATTTTGTATTTACATAATATTATAAGATTTCTTTGAGATTTCACAACCCAATTCGCAACTTTAAGCTCTTTTACTAAAATTCTAACCACATAGTTGGTTGTCTCATAATTTTTCCTTAGCAGACACACGAGGGACTATTTTTGGTTTGAGTCTCTATCCAAAAATATTTATGAAACGCCCTGTAACTGTATGACACAAGCTAAATAAGGTGCGAATACAGTATGAATATGTCAAGGCTGAAAAAAATTTTCAACGTTAAATCGAAAAATTACATGCACAAAAAGAGAGTGTCACCTTTTAAAATCTCTGATCCAAAATTCAAAAGTTTGGACTTGAATTATTTCGTCACTTAAGCGTTTCTAGCATATTTGCACCTCCTTCACTTGTCAATTTCATAGCTAAAAGATTATATGTGCTTAAATGTGCAGTTATTGTGAAATACTTGTAAATTTGAATAAATTACTTGACGTGACCAGTTCTGTGATTTGGAAAATAATTATATAATTAATTTGGCCCGAAATGTATGTGACCGTTCATAATCATTGGATCATAACTAACTCACACATCTCTTTTTTAAGAATTTTGATTGGGACCACCTGCAAAGCTTTGAACTACCACGTATTTATATAAGTTAATTTTAATATTAATCTGGCCATTGCATTACATTTGCGTTGTTTTTTCTTTATTGTTCCTGACTATGCCATCCACTTCAAATCAAACACGAGAGCATTATCACGTTCCACAACTGAATAGTATATGAATTGTGTAATATTTATTAAGAAATTGTGTGCGTGATGGGTGATGAGGTGATGACACATTCCTCTCTACAATTCATCCATGTTGAGTTTGGATGATTTGTCCCACAATTTATGATCTTCGTATAAACAGTCGGCTCCAGTCAATTGATGTTCCTTGACACTGGTCGAACTACAAGAAAAATTAACAAAAAATGCAGTTTCTCGACTCAGGTTTAGAGTGTCTGTATCCATAACATGCATGGAATTCCAAAGGAAAAATTCTTCTGCATCTGTACTAATAACTGAGAAAATTGAAGTTTCGTTCAACTGAAGCGAACGAATTTCTCTTCTCTTGAGTAACTGGAAAACTCGTAATGTCTTTCCAGAACAAATTGATTGCCCCAGCCCTAATGTAATTTAAAATCCCTGGACCAAAAGAATGAACTTATGTTTTCAAATACCTGAAAAAATACGGTATATTAATTATTAGAATGTATTAAAAAGAATACACGATGACTTTGACGGACTGGACTGCTCGTTTACAAATTGCCAAACTAAAAATGACAAATGTATTCTGAGATTTGAGGAAAAAGTTTTCCGTACTACTTCATTGATATTTTAGTCTAATTTCGAAATAGTACACCATTATGTTGAAATTCAACAAATTGGAGTGAAAATAATAACTTGAAGATTGAAGTGCTACGACTGCGGCTGCAGTTTCAGAAAATAATAGTCGAGGACTGAGAGTCATTCGGTGAATTCAATTTATTCTAAATTACAACAAGAGTGCGAGTAGGTACTGGGTGGCAAATCTCTTATAAAGATCAGCGTCAACCAGGAACTGTGTGTGCAGAAATTAATTTGTATGGAAACAGAAACAACCACTAAAATTGTTACATGTATGGCGAAGCCACCACATTCATTTTTAGAGAAAGTGTTGAAAGCATATAATGAAATCCAATGGAAAGGGAATCGAAATTAGGACAATCAGTAAAACGTTGGGATAATTGACATATTACACAAAAGTCAACTGCTAGTTTGGGCCCTGAACTGGTAAGGTTCGTCCAAAAATTCTCAACTCGAATATAATGCGATTCAAACATGTCATTTTTCTGCCTCGATTTATTACAACGTAGAAGGAACAATTACTTGACACTCGGATTCTGACCAATCCATCCATTACCTGTCAATCATACGCGGCAATTATATTGCCCCGTCTTTCCGTCCATCCCATTTCATCTATACAATTTAACGACACGCATTGCATTACCAGTTGACTTGATAATTGAACAGGAAGTTGACTTGAGGACTAGAAATACTTCACACTTTCTACTTCAATGCGGAGGGTTGACTTTAGGATAAGACAATTCAACAATTCAAACAACAATAGAAGTCGGTTAGTCTTTGATCTTCTTTGCCCGCCCGGCTTGTACTCAATTCTTGAACAAACCGATATTTATGGATCACACTAACTACTCTGTTCTATGTGTTAAGGTTGGAAGAAAACGCTGCCAGAATTATCATGCAATTCCAACGCTGTTTTAATAAATTAAATCCACCGTCAGTTCAAAAGGCCTTGAGTATTTTGACTCTCCGGAAACACTTTATATAAGAGTTTCACAGTCCTAATAATTCATTCTATCATATCATAATGTCTCGCACAATCAGTCAATCCAGGTAAGTTTCGAGTTCAGAATTTTTGTGCACTTAAGTGCATTAATCCTCTCCAGTTTACCTGTCACCATTATTCCTTCACTGCCTGCCTACCATGGGGGTCATCAGTCATTGCGTGGAGGCCGCAGGAAAATTGAGAAGAGTAGGTGACAAACAAAAACAAAAGGCCGAAACACACTACATTAACGACGCCATTGGATTGGGAAATTAGTCTACATGTCCGCAGTTCCAACCCTTACCATGTTATTTGTTTCCTAGGAGCAAGTATGAACTATCTTTCATGCATACAATTTCACCAGAGAGATATTCAGACTTAACGACTCTGGAAAACTGATTCTTCAATTCCCAAGACAGCGGATGACATGGACGTTTTGGACGAACCGCTGTGCTGGCTGTATGACCTAATTGCAATGCAGCTGCGAATGTTTCAAGGAAATGCAAATATGAATTAGAAATCATATTTGAGTTCAATCAGGCAAACTCTGTCCAGAGTATTATATCAGAAATCAACCAAATAAACAAAACGTTGTCAGGATTAAATAACATTCGTGTTTTAGAGTAAAGCCCATGTTTTCTTTTTTTAATAGTTGTATTTGTGACGTGTAGCGTCATTTAATCTAACTCGCTCCAAAAATCTCCGAAGTGTCAAATCAACATCTTAACCTTCCTCTTGTGAGATACGTAATACAAGAATTAGGTTGAGTTCCGTTTATAGAATTAATTAAAAATCAAGATACGTCAAGCCATAGTGACAGTTAAGCAGGGACCTGTCCATCGCCCTATTAAAGTGCGGTATTTGAAGAAATATTTTTCAACTGCGAAAAAATTCATTATAAGATGATAATTCGTTGAAACGTTTGGCCAAACAAATATTTCAAACCTGCATTGATTTTACATGTTCATATTTTTTATACAGAATTATATTATATTATATACAGTACCAATTTAACTTATCCGGGGCCAGAAAAAAAATTAGGATTCGAAAATCGTTTTAAACTCAGGACCTGTTCAGATCAAATGATCTGCTCTCTCACAGGCGAGTCGCCCCTCAGCAGCATATATCACTATACTTAACCTAAACTGCAGGGAGTCTCATCTATAGAGATCTCACTCTATAGGCCTTGGTTGGAACATCCGTCATA
>JAQIXO010002091.1:0-10605 GCA_034700305.1 Protaphorura armata | reverse complement strand
ACGTTTCCTTGAAGATATTTAATTTGATCCTGGAATCCTTGTAAATTAGAGAAATTGAATGTGCTGTTTTGGTCGATAATCTCAGATAGCTGAGGTTCTTCACATTTATCAAACGTGTCTGTTGGGTCAGGGTCGTTTTTATACGGTACACATGTATCTGTATCTGTATCCCAATTTTCATCATCAATTAAAGGAACTGGTGTAGTACAATAGTTTGGGTTCGACACGATTGAAGTTCTTGTGACCTTGTGAATTTAAAAAAAATCACATTCAATTAATTGATACATTATCCGAATTTTAAACTGTTATATAGTACAGGGCGGTCCAGAAAATACCGGAACATTTTGATTGACTCTAGTTGTAGTACGCCCTGTCCGATTTACTGTGTGGTAAATTAGATAGCACCTAACCATAATGACCAAGCAATGGACTCAAGAGTCCATTCCTTTCAAGGCCTTTTCTGCCCTACCATGTACATTTCATACAAAATAAGGGTTGGTTGGTTGGACTAAGGCACACGGTGCGCACGAAAATTTTCCAAGTTTTTTGGTCAGTGGACCAAAAATTTTTTTTGCAGATCTACACGAATCGAGCAATTTTGAACACTTTTTGCCTCTATGAATTTTTTTGAAAAAAATTTCAAAAAATTTCAAAGTTTTCATCAAAATAAGTAATAAAAATCAAATAAATATATTAAAATTAATAGAACTTACATCAAGAAGGTTCTTCTTCAAATTTTTCTCAACATATTTATTAGTTTCACTTTTCTTCCTCTCAATCTCGCTCAATCTAGTGAAGATTCAAACAATTGTGCGTGAGTTATTAACAATACCGCCGTGAAATTATTTATGACTATCACAAAGAATTTACAGAGATTATTTCTTACAAAAAAATATGACAATGTAAGAATTTAATTGTGTCGGCGAAAAATAAGTTTGGAAAATACAATGTAAATTTTACAGACAGTTTTGTTTTGATTTTACCTTTGATCAACAAATTCAATTTGTTTTGTAATAGAACGTTGAACAATTTCCAGTTCCCGTTTTAAGAATGTCAGTCCTTCCTTTTCATCATCATTCGTCAGTACTTTTCCAGATATTTGATCACCCACTGCCACTGCCACTTCAACACTTTGACTCTCACTTTCTAGTTCACAGTTTCTACTTAAACCTAAAATGTCAACAAGTCCAGATAATACCCGAATCACCATTATGATAAATTATGTATAAAAAACTCTCAATTTTTAATATAAATGAGCACAGTGTCAGAGTGGTGAATGCGCTATACTGTGAATTCCCCGGTCACAATAATTCAAATTAAATTATACAACTACATTTTATATTCTTGAGTGAGTGGAATGTTGAAATAACTGGTCGGATTTCTATAATTTCCTCTTGGTCACTGCCAACTGCATGACTCAATAAATAGTGTAAATTGTAAAATGCAAAATCCAGTCCATGCAGTTCAGACTGCACACACACTCTGCACTACTGCACTGCATATAGTTTTGTTGGTATGAAAAATAAAGGGTGAAGGTTAGGGTTATAGTTATGAATGAATGAATGAATGAAACGTTTGAGTTTGTTTTGAGTGACGACTGACTGGTTGAGTCAATTCCTAGTAGTAGCAAGTTAATTCAACGTAAAATAACTCTGCTCGGTCTTGACCCAGACACTTGCGTATGCAGATATAATGAAAAACACACACATGGCTACATGACTATATTGACTATATGACCGTGCATAGCGAGAAAGAATAAATTTTTACATTGCATTAAACAACAACACATTTTTTTTTAGCTTTGGAATGACTCCAAAGCTAAAAAAAAGTTACTTAGTTAGTTTGAGTTACTTGACTTTTTATTGCTCTGTAGTAAAAAATGTGTGTTTATGTATTTATTTTTTCACAGAACGAAACAAAAAATGATCAAATCTATTGCAGTTTAATTTGCAGTCCGTAACTCAAAAGCCCTAGGCAGTTGTGATGCGAATGCAATGCAAAAAGTGATGAAATTGCACATCTGTGGTAGTGGTGACTTGGTGACTGTTGGCCTAGCTGTAATCTAACTCCAGCTGGAGTCAAATTCTAACGGAAAATTGATTAGCACATGCACTCTTCACCACGTACGTGCATAAGTTACGTGTTGGGTTAGGTAAGCAGATAATGTACTAGGTCCAATGATTTTTAAGATAGCCAATAGTTCTTGGAGTGATTATTTGTAAATATTAATTAATTAATCATTAATTAGAACACGTATTTTCCTTAGATAGTTCCAATTAAACCTCCTCGGTTTTCGTCAAGTTGTTTTCATTAATTCCGCGTAAAGGTCAAGTCCACTCAAGCACCTGCAATGATTTATAGCCCCACCCCGAATCTAGCAAAATACATTAGGTGGCATGGGGAATGACCTCTTCTGATGACCTCGTGACGTGAGGGTTGGAATTTCACTTTGACAAACAAATGTTTTCGGATTCATCATTTGGGTGACCGAAGCTACATATAAAGTACGGTCTGGTTACTGGGTGCTCTTATCATCTAAATAGTTTACCTTGTTAGTGAATTTTCTAATTCACTTCAAAGTACATATATAAGCACTCGAATGATGAAAATATCTCGAGGTGTTGTAGAATGAGATCTTGCTCACGCCCGTAGACTGGCAATTGCAGAACAATCGGAGTATTGCGAAATCGGGTCTGTCCTTTGTAAAGATATTCTCACTTGTATTCTTATTCCCAGTGCACTCATCAAAGTAATTGGTCTAATTTTGATTGACATGAGAGTTGTCTCCGATTTTCTGTCTCCAATGTTGAGTTATGTAATTTCTTGACAATTGTATTTCTTTGTATGACATTGGAAATGCTATTGTGACGGCCACACAGATTTGTTTCAAATGACCCATGGCACGGCACAAGAGAATGCGTAAAATTCTAATTGTTCGAATTCCCATAGAGGGCACATTTTGTATTTCAAACAATTTGTATAGAACAATTTTTAATATTTGTAGTGTAATATTTAAGTCAAGGTATTACAATCACAACACTCGTTTCACGTACACCAAACGACCATACAAATACAAACGAAAAAAATTGGAGAATTACAACTCAGGCATAACTTGTATAATATACATATGTTACAAACCCGAGTTTGTGATCGGCTCGTCTCAGCACAGGAGATAAGGCCGTATTTTCTTGGAAGTCTTGAGAGGAGACAAATATTAATTAATGGTTATGCTGTAAAGAAACTAGACTAAAAATTGTACACTTGCATTCCAGTATTTTGAATTCGCACCATGCACCTAGTCGACCTAGTGATTAAATGACGTTAGATGAGTTTAGAGGGATGTTATCAGCAACCAACGCTTACTCGGGTTGTGCAGATCCACAGTGTTTCATACAACGACCAAATTCTATTTAAAATTCAGATCATCTTAAGGATTAAAATTTGTGCAACGTGCTTCAATAGTGTTTCCTAGACTGGAATTGGAATTCAGTCAACTCTCTATATATCGAACTCGCAAGATGCACGAAAATCTGTACTATGTAGAGAAAGTTCGATAAAGAGAAACTTTCTTTATGTGTAATACTTATACAGAGGCAATTATAGTGGCTTGGCGTTTTGATCGATATATGGAGGCATTCCGATACAGGGAAGGTCGATATATAGAGAGTTATTCATGATGTGTGTATGCGAAACGCGGAGTTAAATTGAAATGAAATTGAAATGAATATTTCTTGTTTCATTCTATAGAAAATAGATACATATATTACATACACATATAAACATTTTGTTTTCCCTAAATAAAAGTGCGTAGCTCGGGACTTGCAAATTTCTCCTTATACACGCACAAGAAGCTCACCAGTCACCACCCGCGTGTGTGTTAATTGTGTTTTCTTCATATTGCAATCTTTTCACAAATCTGCGTACGTAGTGTCTGAACAAGAGCAAAGCAGTGCAATTACATTTAGTTAAGTTACTAACTATAGGAATTGACTCATCGTTCATTGGCGACACACAAGACAAAGAGAAGAGAACAACTCGAACGTTTCATTCAATCATAACCTTATAAACTTCACCCTCGATATTTTTTATTCCACTAACCCCAAGATTTGTGTGCAGTGCACAGTAGTTCACTGCACGTCAAGTCATTGGATTGTAATTTATATTAGAAAAAATTAGAAACCTTGACAAAATGGGGACTCGAAAATTTTCAGAATTTGTTCAAGGGATTTTAAGTTTTGGTAGAAACCGTGAACTACAAAGTGAGACTCAATGTGAAGGTGGTCAGGCGTCTGTGAAAGTATCTAACATTGATGTAAAAGAACAAGAGTTTTTAACACAAGAACCGGAAATTGTTCAGAGTTCAATTTCAATTACAGATCAGGAGGAATTTATTGATGAAAGGTAACATCATTTTTATGCTGGTCTCCTTAGATATTGAGTTTTTCTGGGTATCTGCACTGTGTGTTTCTTTAGATATACACAGATTATAGAACTGTGCTATGTAGAAATTATTTTTATCGGGAGATAATCCGCTCAATCCAATTTAATCCTGGAGTTTTCTCGTCATTTACAATGATTTCATGGCGGTCGTTCCTAATCGTAACATTTTAATTATGCAGATCAAAAAATGGTGAAGGAAATCAACAGTTGAATCATGGACATCGAATGGAAACAGATGAAATTGATAGATTACCACCAAAAAAAATTGGCGGAAATGGACTCACTAATACTAATAACCTGCAAAATGTTGATAGAAATAAGAAGCAGTACCCACCAGATTCACTTCAATACCACCTTGAGGTTTGTGCTAATATTTTATTCAATTTATAATTATTCTATATTAAAATAGACACAGGGCTACCCGGAAAATGCGGGCAAAGGTACATTTAGAGTGAGTTTTTGAACTTTGAACTTCTTCAAGATTACACGGGTGGTCAGAAAAATCTGATCCCGGACGTGCACTTTCTGGCCAACCCCCCCCCCCCCCCCAATTATAAAATATTCTAGAATTTGAATAGCTTAATCGTCTATTTGAATAAAACTTTTGTCAATCCAACAGGTCTTAAGAGGAGTAATTCGGAAGAATGTGCAACAGATACCCAATGAAAACTCGGTGGAAATTGGAACTGAAAATATGAAAATAAAAGTTGCGAAAGTATTCAATCCAGTCGGAAATTCTCTTAACAACTTCCAAAGTTCAAAAATGCTGGACACAGACATTTTTGACGAAGATTGGGATGATCTTCCTCTTCCCCCAAAGAACAGAGAATCCGAAGACCTGTTCTCTGATATAATAGACGAAAATAGCACTATTAATTTCTCTAATTTGCAAGGATTCCATGATCACGTCAAATATCTTCAAGAAAACGTGGTAATTCCTTGGGCCAACAGAGACGTCTTGTTCCAGAATGGTACAAAACTTCCCAAAGGATTGGTTTTCTGCGGCCCCACATGTAGCGGCCAAACCTTACTTGCGAAAGCATTGACCGCTGAACTCTCTCGTGCTTCCCATCAATCATTTAACTTCTTTCAGCGATACGGTGCAGATATTTTGAAAAAATCCACGGGTGAAATTGAAAAGTACATCAAAAGGATTTTTGAAGTGCCAACGGACAAGAAACCTTCCGTAATTCTCTTGAATAGTATCGACACTATTTTGATGTACTCAACGTCTTCGGGTAGGTGGCGCTATGATAATAAATCAAACAACCTTTTGAGCACCGTATACATATATGTAATAATTCTCGTTTTCTACAGGAGAGGGAGGCAGAATCCTCGAAAACATCATAGAAGAATTGGACCAAGTAATAGTTGGTGAAGTACTTGTAATTGCCACAGTCACTAAACTCAAGAATTTCCCATCTCCTCTTTTAAAACAAGGAAGGTTTACAAAATTCCTTGCTTTTGATGTTCTCAATACCATCCAACGCCGTACAATTCTGGAATCTTATTCTTCAGTCCGAGTTCGAGCTCAGAAACCGTCCTCACAAATTTTGGATGAGATCAGTGAAAAGTCTAATGGATTTTTAGACTATGAACTGGAGAAAATTTGTTATGGAACAAAGACATCCGCAATCCTAAGACAAATCGAAAATAGAACTCAAGACTCGACCGTAGATTACGAAACAGATCCCATCGATTCCACCATGGTTCTACCAGAAGATTGGATTTCAGCATTTGAAAGAGTGAAAGAAGAATATATTACACACAGCAAACTTTATGAAGATACCTATAAAAATGATAGTGAAATCTGTGGAGAAATCTTGCTTGACGAGAGCCTTAATTTCGCATCCTTGGATGGAATGGATGAGGAGATTAAATTTTTGCAAGATAACATAATTATTCCAATGGTCAACCAAGAAATTCTACTACGTCATGGTTTACAGCCCCCAAAAGGAATCATTCTTCATGGTCCTGGTTCTGGGCATGTAATTCTGGTCAAGACATTAGTCGCTGAACTTTCAAGACACATGGCTCAACCGTACAGTTTTTTCCAGCGACGGGCATCGGACATTTTCTCCGAACGTGCGAAAGACAATGAGAAATTCATAGATGAAATATTTGCAGCAGCAGCGAGTATGAAACCAGCTGTAATATTTCTTGATGAAATTGATACAATTTGTTGGTATTCCAACAGTTCAGGTAATTAAACACACATTATAAAATTAATATAGTGAAAAGAAGAAAAATTTCCCTGATCTAATTTCCGTAATTTTGAATTATTTTGTAGGATCAAGAATTGGTAATGGCGTCAAAATTCTGTCTGAACAATTGAGCACAATCAAAGCTGGTGAAATAATTGTAATTGCTGGCACAAAGGAACTTTCAAAAGTGGATCCTCATTTGATGGGAGGTGGGAGATTTGAAAAATGTGTCAGAATTGATTTTCCAAATGAAGAACGGTCCATTCAGATTATAAAATCTTATACTTCAAAATGGAATCAAAATAAGATTCATTCTACACCTGATGATTTCCTTGATCAGTTTCTCCAGAAAGTCAAGTATTTCTCTGAGGATGATTTAGAGAGAATTTGTCGAGAGACATTTATATCAAGTCTTCGGCGAGAAATCAAGTCAGTGGATCAATTCAAGTTAAAGGACACGGCCGTGTCTGTCCGAATTACTCCTGAGGATTGGACGTCCGGATTGGCTAGTGTTGAGAAATATAAGAGTTCAATTAATCTCAACTCAATTAACCTTGAAAAGCAGGAAGACAATTTTATACGTCCGGAAGTCATTGACAAGAATTTAAGGTTCAGTTCAATTATTGGACTCGATGAGGAAATCAAGATCTTGTGTGAATCAGTACATTTCCCAATGGTAAAAGAGTACCTTTCGGAAACAACCTTGATGAAGGGTATCATGTTTTATGGCAACGATTCCTCAGGGCAACTCCTACTCGCCAAAACCCTTGCAGCAGAGCTCTCCCGTTCTCTGGCTCAAGATGTTCATTTCTTTCAGCGACAAAAATCCGACATTTTCTCATGCTCATCATTCTCAGAGAACAGAGAAAAGTTTTTGAGACGAATATTTGCAACGGCTATTGACATGAAACCATCCATTGTATTCCTGGATGATTTTGACACTCTTTGCTCAACAGGTCGGTGGAAATAAACTTTCATAATTTTAAATGTTACTTTTCACAATAGCTCATTAACAAAAAGTTTATCTGACTTGTTCATTTACAGATTTCGAGAATAGCGTGAAGATTTTTTTGGAACAAATGGATTTAATCACACCTGGAGAAGTCATTGTAATCGCCGCAACAAAAAATCTCTTCGAAGTCATACCATCCCCACTTCTGCGACGAGGCTACCTTGAAAAGTCAATTATTTTCAATCCGCCTTCTGATGAACGTCGGGCAGCAATTCTCAAATCCTTGATTTCCTCTACGTCATGCGTTGTCGAAGCCGACGACAATGAAACACACTTCTCTGAAATTATCAATGACGTCGCTAAAAGTACTGTAGGATTTTTGGAGGAGGACTTGGAACAAGTTTTCCGTGAATCATATATGTTGGCTATGCGAAGGCGTTCAGTTTCAGATGCTTTCTTGAATGAACTCAATCCTAAGGAAATGACAATTGACCTTTGTGACTGGAAGAAAGGAATAACTATCGTTGAAAAAGACATTAACTCCAAAAAGCTAATCGCCGGAAACGGGGCATACTCCACGGATGAAGAATCTCGATTTAAAATTTATTCGGAAAGAATTCATCCAATTTCTAATTCAGGTTTTGATTCAATTCATGGAATGGAGAAACAAATCAAATTTGTACAAGAAAACATTGTGTTTCCAATGGTGAACCAAGAGTCCCTTGCAAACCATGATTTGGAACCAATCAAAGGAATCATGTTTTATGGTCCATCAGGATTGGGACAATTGGCATTGGCAAAAGCCCTTACCGCTGAACTCTCTCAAAAATTAGACAAATCGTTCACATTTTTTCATAGACGGACGTCGGACGCCTATCCAAAATGGTCGGGAGACGCGATAAAATTTATAAAGAGATTGTTTGCCTCGGCAATCATACAAAAACCGTCTATTATTTTTATCGAGGATCTTCCTACATTGTGCAACTTCACTGATCATGCTGGTGAGTGTTAATAAATCATTTTAACTAAGCCAAATATTATAACCCACCATTCGTGATTAGATACATGTATTCATTTTTAGGGCCTGACAAAACTGTCAAAATTATGTCCGATCAAATGGAGAAGTTTCAAGCAGGTGAAGTCATTGTAATTGCTTCAGCTCTCACACTGGACGAAGTGTACCCTCCACTTTTGAGAATTGGGTTCTTAGAAAAATCAATTGAATTTAGTTCACTGAGCGATGAACACCGGTCACATATCCTGGAGTCAAATTCTTCCAAATGGAGTGAAAATGAAGTACTTTCAAAGGAAGATTCGGAAAATATTGTCATGAAAACCAAGGATTTCAATGAACATGACATGGAACGTCTTTGCAGACGAACACGCATGCTGGCTTTCCAACGAAAAATTGATAGAGGAAACACAGATAAAGTCAAAGCCAGATCAACAGATGGCAATGGCGAAGGAATTCAGATCACTCCAGATGATTGGACATCATCACTAGATGACATTGGAAAAGATGAACCATGTTCTGATAAAATTAAGTCGTCCAAGGATGATAAGGAAGAAAATACTATTCATTCTGAAATTATTGAGGCAAGCGTAGGTTTCTGTTCTCTTGGAGGTCTTGAGGATCAAATGAAAGTCATTCGAGATAGCGTTATGTTTCCAATCATCAATAAGTCCGCTCTCATGGATTGGGGAGTGGAACCCATCAAAGGGGTTATATTCCATGGACCACCTGGTACGGGAAAAACCTTACTGGCCAAGGCACTCGCGTCAGAATTATCTCGCCTAGGAGAAGAACCATTCACATTCTTCTATCAAAAGGGAACACAAGCTCTACAAAAATATGTTGGATGGACAGAAAGTTATTTGAGGAAATTATTTGCTATAGCTGTGACTAAGAAACCAGCCATTATATTCTTTGATGAAATCGATGGTATTTTTGCTGCCCGTGGAGAAGGTAATCCATTTATATGTTATTAGTCACTAGTAAACCCGTGCACACAAAAAGTGGAGAACGCTATCCTAGTCAAATACGTTTTACTTAATTTGATTTGCAGGTTCAGACACAATCTACCACAATGGAATCGTTTCAACACTCTTGGGACTCCTGGACACCGTCAAAAGAGGTGAAATCCTTGTGATAGCAGCCACAAACCGATTCCACAGCCTTGACCCCGCCATGATACGTCCTGGACGATTTGACAAACAAATTGCGTTCTTCCCACCCAAAGAAGAAGGTCGAAAGAGGATCCTTGAAATTCATACGTCGAAATGGAAGGATGGACAATGGAAAATCTCTTTGGTTGAAATAGCTAAACAAACAGAGGGATACACTGGAGCGGATTTGGAACAATTGTGCCGTGAAACATTTCATTCTGCACTAGGAAGACAATTTCCAAGTTTGGAGACAAATACAGACACCACCAAAATTCCCGCTGGTGGATTTGAGCATTTTGATATTACACTGTTGGATTGGTACACAGCCTTATCTAAAGTCAAAATGAGTTGTAGTGGTGTATTTGGAAATGCAATCACCAGTGGCAAAGCGATTTCACCAGACATTGCTAAACTCATTTCCGGAATTGAACTAGAAATAATGGAAAAGCTCAAAGTCTTTTTAAAAGTATCAACCCGTGTCATAGTTCCTGGAGATGGAAATGAAAAAGGTGCTGGAATCAAATCAATTTTAGTTTGGAGCAAAGGAATCCAACAAATTCGTTTCTTTGAAAATTTTATAATTCCAAGTCTAATTGGAAGTCCAGCGTTGAAGGATGTCAATTTGTTCACACTGGGATCTGACAAATACGATATTCCATCAATCAATGGAATTATGAAACAAATTTTGACTTCTCCAAAGACTGCCATTCTGTTCATTCCTCGAATTGACCAATTGGTAACCAAATTAGTACAACTGGAGACTCACCATTTATTTATGAAACAAATGGACTCACTTCGTGGAGAGAATGTCATCGTTTTAGCCAGTGCTGGTTGTCCAATTTC
>JAQIXO010002090.1:0-10608 GCA_034700305.1 Protaphorura armata | reverse complement strand
TTGGACTGGACAGATTGAACAAAATGTGTAATAAAATAATTAATCACATAAAATTGTCATGTGAGTTGCATTCATACTATTCTCAATTTTCAAAGGAAACATTATTTCATAAAAAATAATTATTCAAGAAAAAATCACAAGGTCAGCAGGAGTGAACTTCCTTCAAACGAGTCACGATTTTATTTTTTAAGGAATAAGAGTTACATTTACATCTTAAGTACGATAATGGTGCTAGTGAGACAAAAAGGGGGGCATATAATTTAACATAATATATTATAAGTCACACTCAATCTAATTATCCAGAGGGGCAGTGACTAGAGGTCATATGATGAACTTCCCTTGCAAATCGGTGCTGGCGATTTTATATGACACTGCTCCCTTGGTTGTGACGATTTTTAACAACCTCAGACTTCATTTTGAATGAATTAATGTATGTCAAAACACTGCTGCCAAAATTTCGATTTTTGAGACGATCACAGAATAATTCAGCAAACGTTTCACCGAATCTTCTTCCAACAAGACAGTATATGATAAAGTTGACTGCTGAATTTATGTTGAGGAATAGCACGGATAGTGTGACCAGTTCAATTGCAATCCATTCTTTGCTGAGTGCCAATTTTATGCTCAAATAAACTCGAAACAAATTGCAGACTAAAAATATGCTCACAATCCAAATGAGCATTCGTGCAATTGACATTTCGTTAGTCTCGGACTGCGTCATAAATCTTCTCATTTTGTTTGCTTTTTGGATCTATGTAATTATATAATAATTAAAATGTTAAGATAATGATTGAACTTGATTTTCCGACTCTTACCATTTTGTATATTCCCAAATTTAGAACTGCCAGCATGGTGAATGGAAGGAGTCGTACAATGAATAACCATACAAAATTAATGTAAAAATAGTATTTGTCATCCTCATTCTCCCATAGATTGGTAGCCTCGACCGTATATCCAGCCCAGGTCCCATTTTCATCATATTTGTCCTTACAGGAAAATCCCCACCAGGTTGGAAGTGTGAACAAAATTGCAAATACAGCAATTGAGATCGAAGCCACAGTTGCAGTTTTCACAGTGCAGATAGTCCGGGCCTGTAGTGGACGATAAACTACAACAAATCGTTCCACCGTGACCAAGATTGTGAAAAACGTGGATGCCACTTGCGCTATAAGATTGGGAGAAAATCATAGAACAATAATTGTGGTTGGTGATTTAAAAAAATTGATACCAAAGTACTAAAATAAATTCTACAATATCCTTACCGGCTGAAATGAGTGGATAAACGAAGGGCATGGTGAGCGGAAATATAATATTCCTATATGCTGACCATACACATAAGTATCGAGTTAATCCCAAGAGTCCATAAGTAACAAATGCAAAGGTCACAAAAGACAAGTCGGAAACACTTAAACCCAGGAGAATAATACTCGTTGATGATCTCATCCGAGGGCGAGTCAAAATAATTATGCACAAAATATTCCCGAATACTCCAATAAAACTAGAAAATGTGACTCCGATACCACCGATGAGGAACATGACCAGAGGATCACCGTACAAATCGTATTCTGGAATGTCTTGGGCAGTATTTGTAAAATTAATAGTTGTCAACTCCATATGTCAGTCAGTTAGAGAAATATGTCAGGTCGTATGTATTTTTTAACTTTTATCTAAATTCGTCTAAACAATCCAATAGATTTCCACCTTGTGAGATCCTGTATAAGTGAGATCTGACTAATGTAAAAATCAGTCTACCCTTTCAAGGTAATTTTCTGCCACATGTCGAAATATTTTGTTGAATAAAAACTAGACTTTCTCAGGCTTCCGTCCGTCACTGTAGGCAATGCCATATATTACTGTCAATCAAACTCTTAAGTGCAACAGATTCAGTGCAAATCCAGGTTTTCCTTATTTTGTGGACTTTGTTTTGATGGGAATTAACAGTGGTCGTGGTCAATCTCTGGTACCTTTTTTTTACTCATTGGTATTGCGAATCATATAAAGTTCGTAGTGTTCAGGCAGACGGTACATAATATTGTAGATGCATTCAACAATCCGTTGGATGATTCCGTTCCCAAACTTTTTGCCAATTTCAATATTGGTGAGTGCACTCGTGATAATATATTTCATATCCATTCTGAATAGCTATTGCTATTGCTATATTTGGAATTTGTGCTTAATGGATTAGGTTACGCCCGGAATGGGGTTCTGAGTACCCATTTTTATTTACTACACGTGCCAGTCCGACACATTTCAAGTACAAATTTAATAAAATATCGCAATTTGTACAGCTTCAGAATTATCATTTTCTTTCGAACACTTAAGATGTAACAATTTTTGTTAATAAACATTTTATACACTTCTGAAATTAAATTGTAAAGATGACTTCGGACAAATTGCTGAGGAGCTTGTAACATTTCTATTATGATTTATCTTCTGAACTTTTCCACAAAATAATTGAGCACATGTTTCCCTGAATCTTCCTCCCACGAGACAGTATATGATAAAGTTGACTGCTGAATTTATGTTGAGGAATAGCACGTATAGTGTGACCAATTCAACTGTGATCAATTCCTTGCTGAATGCCAATTTTATCCCCAAATATACTCGAAAAAAATTGCAAATTAAAAATATACTCACAACCCAAATAAGCATTCGTGCAATTGATATTTCGTTTGTCTCGGACTGCGTCATAAGTCTTCTCCTTTTATCTGCTTTTTTAATCTGTTTAATTAAATAATAATTAAAATGCTGGGATAATGATATTGGGATTCGTCTATATATTGAATATAGTCGGACTCTACCATTTTGTATATTCCCAAATTTAGAACTGCCAGCATGATGAATGGGAGCAGTCGTACAATGAATAGCCAATAAGTCCAATTGATGTAAAAATAATATTTGTTGCCCTTATTCTCCCATAGAATGATAGCCTCGACGGTATACCCGGCCCAGGTCCCATTTTCATCAAATTTGTCTTTACAGGAAAATCCCCACCAGGTTGGAAGTGTGAACAAAATTGCAAACACAGCAATTGAGATGGATGCCCGTGTTGCATTTTTGATAGTACAAATAGTCCTGGCCCGTAGTGGCCGATAAACTACAATGAATCGTTCGACCGTGACCAAGACTGTAAAAAACGTGGATGCTACTTGCGCTATTATTGTGAGAAAATCCAAGAATTTGAATTTCCAAAGAACAATAATTGTGGTTATTGATTTCAAAAAATTTATACCAAAGTATTAGAATAAATTCAACAATATCCTTACCGGCTGAGATGAGTGGATAAAAGAAGGGCACGGTGAGTGGAAAAATAATATTCCTATATGCTGACCACACACACAAGTATCGAGTTAATCCCATGAGTCCATAAGTAACAAATGCAAAGGTCACAAAACACAAATCAGAAACGCTTAAACCCAAGAGAATAATACTTGTTGATGACCTCATCTGAGGGCGAGTTAAAATAATTATGCACAAAATATTTCCAAACACACGAGAGGATCACCGTATAAATCGTACTGTGGAATGTGCTGGGTAATATTTGTAAAATTAATAGTTGTCAACTCCATATTATATCTCAGAGAAACATGATACGAAGTCAAAAAAATATGACAATGTTTCTTACGTCATATGTATTTTTTAACTTTTATCTAAATTATTCAAATTAATTACTCAGGTTCGTAACATCTCGGTGATGGTATCTCAGCGACTTCCATAAATGAATTCAGACTAATGTAAAAATCATTTTATGCCTTCAAGGTAATTTCATGCCACATGTCGAAATCATTTGTTGAATAAAAACTAGATTCTCTCAGGCTCCGACACTGAAGGGAATACTGTCAATCAATCTCTTAAGTGCAACAGATCCAGAGCAAATCGAGATTTTACTTTGTATTTCAGTGATCGTGGCCAACCTCATTAAGTCACATAGCTTTTTTACTCATTTCGGTATTGCGTAACATAAAAAGTTCGTGGTCTTCCGGCGGACGGCACATTATTTTGCATACTTTCAAGAAAAAGCGTACTACATTATATTTTAGTTTATCATCAAGCCCATAGTAGATTGAACGATCGTTGCATCGCGTTGGTTGATTCTATAAACTTTATCAAACAATTTCATTCAATATTGGCGAGTGACGAAATTGCATTCATATCCAATCTACATGGTTATTAGTACTCTGAACACGCTCATCAATATTCAAAAGCTATGACCAAATCAACTGTGGGATGATGTAAGGATGACCTTTTGGACGGTGGCCAAACGAATAGATTTTGAAGTTTTCAACGTGTCTGTTCAGAAATATATACAACTTAAAAATTGATATCGTAGAATAAGACATTATTAAACAAAGACAACTGTCTGAAATACTGTGTGAACCCGCTATAAAACAAAAGCACTGTATAGATAACGATATCATAACGAATCATTCAAATAAAATAATAAATTGATGTTGTAATAAGTTGTAAGTATATGTACAGAATTACAGGACCATCATTTTCTTTCCAACACTTCAGAAGTAATAATTTTTGTTAATGAAATTTTATACATTTCTGAAATTAGATTGTATTGATGTCTTCGGACTAATTGTTGAGGACCACGTAATATTGCTACTACGATTTCTCTTCTGAAGTCTTCCGCAAAATATTTGAGCACACGTTTCTCTGAATCTTCCACCCACGAGACAGTATATGATAAAGTTGACTGTTGAATTTAAGTTGAGAAAGAGACTACTTAATGTGACCATCTCCAATGTAACGACGTCATTTGTGAATGCCACTCTCATACTAAAATAGACGATGAGTGAATGACAAACCAAAAATATGACCGCAATCCATATGAGCATTTTTGCAAGAGAAATATCATTGGATTCTGACACTGTCATAACTTTCCTTGCTGCGTTCGCTGTTCTCACCTGAGAAAATCAGATCAGGAGGTTTAATTAATCTCGCAATTCAACTATGAGCAAAAACATAGAATCATTCCAAAAATATTACCTTTTTATAAATAGCCAAATTTGTAATTGTCAACAATGTGAATGGAATGACTCGAATCAAGATAAGCCAAGTCCAATTCTGATAGTAGATTAAATATTCACGACTTAGATTCATAGCCGTCGGCAACAACTTGTATCCAGCCCAGGTCCCGTCCATATAATATTTGTCTTCGTAATAGTAGCACCACCATAGTGGAAGAGTGAATACAAATGCAAATCCAACAATTATGACCAAAGTCCGAGTCGCATTTTTAACGGTACAAATTGATCTGGCTTGGAGTGGTCGGTAAACAGCAATGTATCGCTCTAGAGAGACAGCTACTGTACAGTAAATTGAGGCGACTTGTGCTAAACAAATGGAAATTAGACATTAGATCACATTTTGACTGTGGGTTAATGTATTTGCTTGTTACTCCTATTATCCATTACATTTGATCCGAAATTTCTTACCGGCTGAAATGATTGGATAGAATATCGGGATCCCGACAGGGAGGATGATATGAATGTACCATGGCCACACACAAAAGTATTGAACGATTCCTGATATCCCATGAATAAGAAACGCAATTGTCACATATATCAAGTCCGCAACACTCAGGCCAAGGAGAATACAACTTGTGGATGACCTCATGCGAGGACGTGTTAAAATTATAATGCATAAGATATTTCCAATCACTCCGACCAAGCTAGAAAGTGTTATTCCAATGCCACCGAACCAGAACTGTTGAATGGGTTCTCCGAACAGATTACAGTTGGAAATATTTATTGGCATATTGTCAGTGAAATTATTTGGTTCAATTGTTGTGAATTCAAACTCTGTTGTAATGTCGTCGGTGTAGAAATCTGTGGATTCTGTCCTGGAGTCCATTTTACTACATTCAAGAGTTACACGTTATTGCAACAATAAATGTTATGCCTCTTTGTTTCTCGAACTCCGAGAGCAACTAGTAATTTTATTACGTTAAAATTGGCGTGGATTTCAATTTGCGTTTGTTCCTACCAGTCACGCACACGCATTTCATTCGAATTTATATAATTTCTTAAAAAAACCAGCCTGTCTGGTTTTGAACATTTTGATCACGTACATTCAGTTATTATGAGGTGTCTAAATGATATAGTACGTGGCTTAACAAATGAAGCGGATGTGGTGCCACTGGAAAATCCAGGATTGGTTTCAGACCACCTTAGACTTTCACGTCTCACATAGTGCATAGTGTGACACATGTCTCCGTTTGATAACTTGAGAGCAAAAGAAGTTGACCTTCTTTGTGAAGGTGGGAAATAAACAGTTAGGTCAAATAAAAACATATGTAGGCGGACTTGCTATTGTTTTTTTTCCGGAATCAAGAAGAATCCACGTAGTTGATGGGTATTACACCCATCAACTACGTGAAATCTTCTTGTCCGGAATATTCAAACAACATTATCCGTCGTACTTGTATTTTTATTGTACTCTGCAAGTTTCCAAGTCTTCGTAATATTTTGATCTAACAATAAGGGCATATCTGTTGCCATCTAATTTGCAAACACGTTACTCTTATGATATTTTGTTAGGGAAGACTACTTTTTGACGTTGTACAAAATTCGCACAAAATATAAATTGTTTGGCGATGCCAGTAGTGTTTCAATTTTAACATTAGAACTTGTTAACCAACTGTATAAATATTATTGGGTGGTAGGCAGAATATAAATTATGAGAGTAAACTAGATAGTTATCTATTTCAAGTCTTGATTGACTGTCAAAAAATATGAACACATCCTAGGCTCATTTTCTTCTGAATCATAGTCACAAATGTTCTACGTAAAGTTACAGTACACTGCGGAAGGATAAATAATTTACAAACTGCATCCGAAGTCTTGTAACCGAATTCATACGTTGCGTACGACATCTGAACTCTTCTTATCGAGCATATAATGTTAAATTATTACAGTCTACAGTACATGTTTAGTCAGGCCAATGTAATACATTTCTTCAGAATTCCTTTCATGAGTGAAGTACAAGTAAACGGGGAGTGTATTAAATACAATGGTCACAATCCAAATAGCATTTTTGTTAGAGTGATATCATTGGAGTCGGACCTTTCCTCAATTTCTTTGCTTCTCTCGATCACCTGTGAATTCCATAACCACAAGAAAACTTTAATATAGAATTGTTTAGATAGGTAAGTAGTTTCCTTACCTACTTATAATTCGCCACATTTAGTAACTTTGTACTATTCCGAGCATTCCATAAAATAGAAATGAGATTGTCACAAAACACAAATCTGACGCACTTAATCCCAACAGAATGACACTAGTTGATGATCTCATTCGTCGACGGGTTAAAATTATCATACACAAAATATTTCCAGTAATTCTAATCAAACTGGTAAGGGTGACTCCAATTCCACCGAGCAAAAACATTGGAAGGGGTTCTCCATAGAGATTGCATTGTGAATCATTATGCAGGATATTTTCAAAACTATTTCGGTAAGTACTTGTTAATTCAACTTCAGTAGTGTTGGTATCATACTCTGCAATATCTGTTACGGGGCCCATAATATTTTCCCTTTGAATAGGAAACAATTCTTCACACGAAGCCACAAAAGTGTTTCACTTGTTGAACTGCAGGAACTTCATTTTCTTTAGAATACTTGACTTAAGATGTAATGACTTGAGTTCATAGAAATTTTATACATTTCTGAAATTAGATTGCAAGGATGACTTATGACTAATTGTTGTGGATCGTGTATAATTGCTGTTAAAATTTTTCTTCTGAATTCTTCCACAAAATATTTGAGCACATGTTTCTCTGAATCTTCCTCCCACGAGACAGTAAATGATAAAGTTGACCGCTGAATTCATGTTGAGAAAGAAACTCGCTAATGTGATCATCTCAATTGAAATGACTTCATTTGTGAATGCCACTCTCATGCTAACATACACTACGAGTGCATGACAAACCAAAAATATGGTCGCGATCCATATGAGCATTTTGGCAAGAGAGAAATCATTGGATTCGGACACCGTCATAGCTTTCCTTGCTGCGTTCGCGGTTCTCACCTGAAAGAATCAGATCAGGTTCAATTAATGTACTAATACAGAGAAGGATCTTCGATTTTTCTAGAAAAATTACCTTTTTGTAAATGGCCAAATTTGTAATTGTCAACAATGTAAATGGTATGACTCGAATCACAATGACCCAAGTCCAATTCTGATAGTAGACTACAAAGTCTCGACTTAGACTCAAGGGCGTAGGCTTCAACTTGTATCCAGCCCAACTCCCGTCCGTATAATATTTGTCTTCATAATCGACAGTCCACCACATTGGAAGAGTGAATAAAAATGCAAATCCAATAATTAAGACCAAAGTCCGTGTTGCATTTTTGACGGTACATAGAGATCTGGCTTGGAGCGGTCGGTAAACTACAATGTATCGCTCCACAGAGACGGCTACTGTGCAATAAATTGAGGCGACTTGAGCTAAAAAAATACATGTTAAAGAATATTTTGAGAAATTAGTACATGCACAACATGTCGTCTAACGAACTGTAATCACTTGAGAAACATCAACCCGGAGTATTTACTTATATTCCTTTTTATTTAACTTTGGAGAGGTACCGTTTCGGGTACCTCCCTGACAGTGGTCAGATCTCCAATATGGGAGACCCTTCCCAAAGGAATTGGTCAGAGCATTCCGTGTGACTAGAAAAAAATATCTCACATTTCTTTCTTGGCTCATTTTATTCTAATGTCAACCTTTGAACTTGAATAAAAAGTAGTGTGAGTTCTTTTCCCTCAACTTCACGCACATAAATATTCTGTTTTCAAGACGTTCGACTTGAAATTAGCATTTCCGTAATTCTTCATAATTTGTCAGAAATTCGTTACCGGCTGAAATTGTTGCGTAGAGTGTCGGAATACCGACTGGAAGGATGATATTAATGTACCATGGCCACGCACAAAAGAATTGAATGATTCCCGATATCCCGTGAATAACAAATGAAATTGTCACATATATCAAGTCCGCAACACTCAGGCCAAGGAGAATAATACTTGTGGATGACCTCATGCGTGGACGTGTTAAAATTATAATACATAAGATATTTCCAATCACTCCAACCAAACTAGTAAGTGTGATTCCAACACCGCCAATCAAGAACTGTTGAACGGGTTCCCCGAACAGATTACAGTTGGAAATATTTATTGGAATATTATTTGTGAAATTATTCGGTTCAATTGTTGTGAATTCAAACTCTGTTGTAATGTCGTCGGTGTAAAAATCTGTGGATTCTGTTCCGTAGTACATGATTTAATAGTTAACTCGAATTCACGAGTTATTTTAAGGCAATAAAATTTATCAATCTTTGTTTCACGAAGTCCGAGAGCAACTACTTCATTGCATTAAAATTGGCAGGGATTTCAATATGTGTTAGTTCCCACCACTCACGCATTTCATTCGAATTTATATAAAACTCTTCTCTTAAACTTTTCTCTTAAAAAAAAACTAGCCCGTCTGGTTTTGAATATTTTGATCACGTAGATTCAATTATTATCAGGTGTCTAAATGATAGACGTGGCTTGGCTTAACATATGAAGCGGATGTGATGCGACTGGAAAATCCAGGATTGGTTTCAGAACACATAGTGAATAGTGTGACTGTGTGACAAATGAAATGTCTCCGTTTAATAAGTTGAGAGCAAAAGAAGTTGACCTTCTCTGTGAAGGTGATGTGATGGGAAATAAACAGTTAGGTCAGTAAAAAACAAAGAAAGGACTTGCTATTGTTATACTTTTTATTCCGGAAGGCTCAAACAAACTCAGCCGTCAAACTCTCATTTTTCAGGGCCACGGTCAAGTCAAATAAACAATACTGAACTGAACTGAACTCTTATTTTTATTGAGCATTTCGTCCTGCAAGTTTCGAATTCTCCGTAGCATTTTGATGTATTTTGACATTAGGGTTTGTTAGCAAAAAAAATATGAACATATCCTCCACTAAATAATTTACATACAGCATCCGAACTCGATGGACCGAATTCACACATTATTTCACTAAAGCCGTTGAAAATCTCTTGAAGACACAAATAGCACAGGACATCTTACAAAAATGCAACATGACGCACAATTATACAAGTAGCCCTATCAAATAAGTAATAATAAAACTGTATGTAGTACATTTTACTTAAAACAAAACGTCTCGTTTGAGACAGAGATCAAATTGACTAAATTGATCGCCACTGAACTGAAAAACATGTCCACTCAAAACTGATGTCAAACTTTAGGTTCATACAGGTTTAGGCAGTTCATAAAATCGTACTGGTGAATAAAATAAGCTGGCACGATAGGATTATTTTTATGTAATGTCAAATTTTTCTGGTGGTTGGAAGTGACTTTTTTCAGCAACTTGGGATTTTACACTGTAGGAACTTAAGTAACTGACAAGAGTACCACGAGAATCTCTCTTCAACGAATTTTTGAGTC
The DNA here is from genome assembly GCA_034700305.1 of Protaphorura armata. Lineage (NCBI taxonomy): Eukaryota > Metazoa > Arthropoda > Collembola > Poduromorpha > Onychiuridae > Protaphorura > Protaphorura armata. Next base: position 151 of record JAQIXO010002090.1, on the reverse strand, counting down.
GTCCAGAGAATAATTGAGCACACGTTTCTCTGAATCTTCCTCCCACGAGACAGTATATGATGAAATTGACTGCGGAATTGAGGTTTAAGAATAGTCCAGACAATGTGTACATTTCTATAGAATTCCTCTCATGTGTGATCGCCTCTCTTAC
>JAQIXO010002089.1:0-10615 GCA_034700305.1 Protaphorura armata | reverse complement strand
GGAGCCTTACTAAATATATTATAAAATAAAAATTAACACATTTCTTATCAATGGAGATAATTATTGACATTTCCCGTGGTCGAGTAGTCTAGACTCGCTCCCGCTGTACATTGAAATTAACCCAATGTAATAAGTGATCATGTGATCCTGGTCTAAATTCCAACACTACTATTACACAATTACACTCCAAAATAGACAAAATGAGCTTGAATCAAGGATTTTGTTTAGGCGGACAACACCAAACCGTTTTCATAGAACTAGGCAATTGGCCAACGGGGCCATGGTCCCCCGTCGATTTTTTAGAAAGGACGAAATTTTTGTAGATTTACTTCGTTTGTAGAAAAGCTGCAGCGGTTCGGCATTAACATCGACTCTTAAAATCTTAGATTCTTTGGTGGTTGTGGTCTCTAGTGTTTCGTTTATAAGCTAATTTAGTCACAACGAACCAAACATATTGCAGACTTTTATTGGCATCGTCGGCGAGGGAGCATACAGGATAGAACGCAGGTGTTGAGAATCCGCCAGAAATTTTTAATGAAATTATTGTGGCTTTAATTGAGGAAATTATTCCATTTATGTCATTGAGATTAATATACGACATTTTCATGTTAGACCTATTCCAACAGTATTCTCACAATATAGGGTTGTCCAAGATAATTTCACACTTCTTCAATACTGTTAGGAAATCCATATTCCTATCAATTATGTACTCCTTATTAAATGTTCCTAGAAATAATTACGCATTATAGAAAATTCAAATTCCTATTAATTATGCACTTATTCCAAGATCTCTTGACAACCCTTCTTCCTTTAGGTTAGGCACTGCGAGTAAACAAATTCATAACCGTTGTTATTTTCATCGAGGTGATCACAGGAGAGATGGAATCTCCATTTACGTAATGATCACCTCGGTTGTTTACTTTATGGTAGTTAGTAGGCATCTCTCCTGGGCTTTATTCTTCAATTCCTGAGTGTTGCTACGGGATACATTACGATCACTCAAGGCTTTGAAATTTTCGGCCGAACTGTATTTGTTTACTCGGAATGACCTACCTAACTAGAGGAGTTGAAAATACCTTGAGTTCTTCAATAATTATATTATGTAAGGAAACTCATATAATTATAAGGTTTTGGACAATTACACATTCTTACGAGAATGAATATTAAATTAGTTATATAATTAAGTTTATCAATTTATTTGCTATGTCTCAATTATGAACATTTTACCAATTTACTACAAAATTACGAAAGCTTTCCTTTGATCTTAGAAAAGACTGCGATTTCCACGCAGTGCTGTGTGCATTTGCATCGGAACTATAGTGATTGGTGTATTTATTTCATAGATTTGACTGAGGAACGAGTAAGCCTCCTTTGTTCACGGAGACTTGCACTTTCATCCTTTAGTTAAGGAAAAACTAGAGAAAAAGAATACTCATAAATACTAATAAAAATGTCTAAATTCTACGTAGAAGATAAGTATATAAGGTAGAAAAGTCAGCAGTAGTGTTTCAAGAATTCCAGAGTAAACTTATTTAGTTAACCTTATGTGTTCATTTTTGTGTTCATTCTCAACAAAAATTCGATCTCCAAATTAAATATTTTCTTCCGAATTGGCGAACCAAAATCCTGTGTTACAAACTGTGCATTTTATTCATCCGTTATATACACATACATACACTTTTAAATAGAAATAAAGAACCTGAAGAAATAAGGATCCAACCAATTCTTATTTAACAATACGTAGCGACATACAGGACGTACAAAAAATATTGACGATAATTTTATGCTGATGACGTGATTGCTTCCATGATTCATGACGTCAACAGTTATCATTCGCGAAAAATTGAAACAAATTGTAAAAGTTTATAATATTTATTTCTCGAAACGAAAGTATTTGAGTCAATAATTCAAGTTTACAGTGTGTGCAAGGAAGCTTGGAGTTCCTCTGACAATGGAACCTTTTGAACAGAAAAATCCGAAACTTGGTGGACTGGTCAATTAAAATATGCAGATTACAAAAATCACCATTACTCGGGCCCCGATTGCGGTTTCGACCCGCGGGGTCAAAATTTAAAATCCATGCTATCTAATGTATTGAAAAAGCCAATGCCCTGTGAAAAAGGCATCCAACCAGTAGTGTCTCTTCTTGCCCCAACCCGGCTGCTTCTCTAGTTTGTCAATACATTAGATGGCATGGGTTTTAAACTTTGACCCCGCCGGGCGGGTTGGAATCGCAATCGGGGCCCGAGTCATGGCGATTTTCGGAATCTACATATTTTAATTGACTATTCCAAAAAGTTTCAGAACTTTCTGAAACTTACAGTTCAAAAGGTTCCATTGTGAGTCCTCACTACAAATCACACATTGCTTGGTTGAGAAATCGTCATCAATTCTAAAAGTAATTGATTCCAATACTGGCACAACGTTAATAGGATGTGGAGTGGATAATGTGACAATCTGGTCCAGAAATTAAATATCGGATAAGTTTAATACAAAAGATGTGTAGGTACGAGTAGTGGGCTAAGCCGTCACACTTTCAAAAGATCTGTTAGTTCGAACCAAACTTACTGTATGAACACTAGGAGAGGGAACGTGAATGAGATTCGACAACACTGGGAATGATTGTTGTTCAACAATGTCCCGTCCTGTTCTTCGAGTGCATGAACCACTAAATGCATCGTTGTGTTCAAACCTTGTCACCAAAGTTGGTTCTGGATTTTGACGTAGAATTGGAGCTGTTTGTTGCAGTGTTGCAGTGGGCCCCCCTTCATCCTCTGAACCGTTGGGCTGCGCCCTTTCACAGCGCGCCCTATCAACAGAAACTCAAACAAAAATACCTACAGTACGAATTTCAAAAATTTCTCATTTGTAAAATATTCCCGAAATGTAAAATTCGTGAGAATTTGTAAAAAAAAATTTAGATCTTTTAAAAAAAATTCACGAATTCAAGGCTAAAATGGTTGGTTTCAAGTCTGTTTCAATGATTTCAATGAATGATTTCGATGATGTTTCAATGATAACAAACTTTTTTGACAAGTCCTGAACGTCACATTTATTAATGCATTAAATCTTGCAATAAATCTTCATCTAAGCACGATTGTGCCTCTCGCAAAATTCTAATAATAGATTCCACAATTATTTGAATGAGGTGCTGAGCGATTACGTGTTGATGGCACGTAATATCAATTTTGATTTTAAAACCCATTCGGATTTTAGGATGACGTTCGTTTTATAAGACTGGTTTGAGTTTTCTATGGAGTTATTTTATACAAGACCAGTTTAGGTGTTACAAGGGGGTTCATTTATATTGTAAGTTTGACCCAGCCGTTCGTCCACCCAAGAAAAGAAGTACTCAAATACATTCTGGAATGAGTTCTTTGGCGTGTTCAATTATGTTTCAGAAGAAAACTTGCCAAGACAAACTATTTGCCTCTCTTTTCACAACCTAATGTGACACTTCAATTTTGTAGATTTCTTTTCGACAGCATTGTTTAATAAACGCAACACACCCTTTGTTATTGGCAATGAGATTTTATTGTGTATGTATCAGCCAAAATGTTGTTAGTATTGTTATTGTTAAGTGCGTGCGATAACGCACTTCGTACGGGAAGGTGCAACAGTGTAACAGGCTGTTTGGTCGCCACAGCATTTGGTGTCGTCGGCGCCAGGATACGTCTTACATCCGATATACCCATAGGGGTGACAGTTTACGTTAGGGTCCTAGAAAAAGTCGGATCATTATTCCAATTTCAAGTCATCAAAATTCCCTTGCGAGTTTCTGTATTACCTGTTTCCCAATGTCAGGGCGTGCGATAACGCACTTCGTACGGGAAGGTGCAACAGTGTAACACGCTGTTTGGTCGCCACAGCATTTGGTGTCGTCGGCGCCAGGATACGTCTTACATCCGATATACCCATAGGGGTGACAGTTTACGTTAGGGTCCTAGAAAAAGTCGGATCATTATTCCAATTTCAAGTCATCAAAATTCCCTTGCGAGTTTCTGTATTACCTGTTTCCCAATGTCAGGGGGACAAGTGGTATGACATCCGGAACAATGATATGTTCGGAATCCAATGAAACATCCATCCCCTTTCCAAAATCTACCGTGCATACTTCCACCAGACCATGAATTGTAATATCTCTCGTTAAAAGTTTCACGGCAGGCTTTAGTCCCATCATAGTGCATAGCGTAGCACCGAGTCCACCCACTTTTAATGTAATCGCATTTGGTGTACGGACAATCTGATGTTACATCTGGAAACAATAGGACACATTAACGCATTAACGCATTAATGCCCAATTGTACGAACGTTAATTAACTTTAATCTCGGGTTAAGTCTGAAGACAATCTGAGATTAGCCCAATTTCCATTGTACGAACACTAACCGGAGATTGCACTGCATCACTTTTTATAACATTGGAAATTTTGCATGACCAAACTGCCCTTATAAGCATATCGATGTTATCCCTTAATTAACAGTTAACGTCATGTTATTTTGTAATCGTGCATGAGCAAATTGGCCCGACATAAGAGAATGCCGTGATGAACTCAATTGTTCTTTTTAAATGAACCGCTGATTAGTTGTTGTCGGTAGATTAAATGCAATTCTAATTTGTCGACCTGTAAATGGGGAAAAATAATTATGGATTACACACTTGACCTTTTCCGACAGGATAAAAAACCCACCTTGAATGGATAATGGAATCTTGTACTACTTATCTTGCATCTATCTTGCATTCATTGCATCTATATTGCCATTGAATCATGCAAAAGCATGCTTCATTGACTGATTTCCTAAAATAATGCAATTTAGATTGAATCATGATCAAATTTTGGTAGATTGCTTCATGAGGACAATTTCAATAGAGAAATTAACGAATATCGATCATGTACAGTCCATTATCACCTTGAACATGAGCCGCATCATTTTGTGATGCTCCAGCCGTATGAAGGTCATGAAGAACGAGTGACGTGCACTGTATCCCAGCAGCGTTGTCACTAATTTCATCTAGTTCTTTCTCCTGTGCAAAAATAGTTATATTAAAGTATCTGAATACTCAAAATGTGTCTTGTTTCTCGTATTCTTACTTCAAAAGTAGCTATTCCAAAGCCGTCATCGTCATCAAAATCAATTGACGGTTCTACTGTCTCCGAATCGGCTCCACTATGTGTTGACTTTAAAATAATAGAAACAAAAAAAATCCGGGTCAGCTTCTTTCTATTTTTTATGGGTATTTATTAATTTTGATCTCACTATTTACCTCTTGTGGTTTCCTTGTTATATTCTGCGTCAGAGTCAAAGCGGTTTGGTCGCGGAATTACCCGTGGACCAAGAATGGCAATAACTTTTTCGTCGTTTTGACTGATCCGTGAAGGTGAAGTCCCACCTCCTGTCTTGAAAGTACGGACTTCGTCTTTGGAGATAACTTCTTTTGTTGTCTTTTTTATATTTTGAAAAGCTGTGCGGAGTTTATCGGTAGTTCTTTTGTTCACATCAAAACAACTGTTGAATTCTGATGCCAAATTCTCCCAAGCTTGATAACTGCTGTGTACTAACACCATCAGTTTTGTTATTCTCAATTTCAGTTTTGTATTTAGTAGCTAGGTCAATGAGGATATTCTTTTCTCGTTCAATAGAGTTAGGGGCACGAGGATACTTTACCTTGACCTTCATTCTTGACTGGAATATTATTTTTTTACTTTCACCTGGTAGTCAAAGATATTTGAATTTGGCGCGACTTTTTTTCCGCTAAACTCAGATTTCGTAACCTGATATTAGTTAAACCCGAGTTAAGTTGGTACAATGCAAAAAGAAACTCAGATTAAAATCTCGGTTTAACTTTAATCTCCGGCTAGCTAACCGGAGATTATCTCAAAGTTAAACCGCGTTCGTACAATTGGGCATAACGCATTAATGCATTAACACAAACCCGCTTCCGTTTATAGCTTTCGCAATTGAGTGCATTGTAATACTTAATGAAGGTCAAAATTGCTTACATTCTGGAAAACAGAAATACAGAAATATTCCGAACTGGAGAATTCTGCTTAACATCCCGAACTTAATGGCTTCTTCAATAGTCTTGGTTTAGGTTCGACGGTTGTTCGCTAATATTTAACAAGTACTAGGCAAAATTCGGAGCGGATGTGGAATTTTACCCCGTTGTGCTCCTATCTACAAGAATTAAATTAGATAGAAACCACAGTCTACCAATTAAGCAATGTATCAATATTTAGCGGTTGAAAAAACTAACGATAGCGACTCTGGTCACACTTTGTGGCATTTGAATAATTAGAAGTTCACTTTGACTAATGTGTTCACTTAAGCGTATTTTTGACACAGTAGTATAGTGGTCAGTGGTCACAGGCTGATAACATTATTGTTAGTATCGCCATGCAGGCAAAATATTTACTTGCTCGTGCTGACATTTCTGTGTGGTTTAAACACAATGCCCAGAATCTCAATATCTTTTCTCATTGAATATTTTGCCTAAACGCATGGACGCGCACGGTGAGAAAGTGCGAATGACCGCTTATATTCTTAGCAGAGAATATTTTTGCTTAGGACCGACACTAGAAATTTGAGTGCGATCCAATCAAATTTAAACTGGAATTGTCAGCAATGACTTGTAGAAAGTTTTAAAGCAAAAAAGGAAACGTTAATCATGGACCACCTTTCCCGCATTTCTTCCTCCAATCTTTTATCTTTTTCAGTAGGATCAAATACGAACAGATTATCATTATCATGTGATGGCTCCGAGAAGCACGCAAGCAATCCCAATACAAATTTGTAACTGAAGTAGGAATTCAAGCTGATATCTAGCTCCGCAGGTAGATTACATTCTCCATCTTCTTCAGACTTGAGTAAATTTGTGAGTAAATTTGTGAGTGTCACTACTACGTTATCTTTACCGTTTGGAGGTACTCGAGGTAGACTAAATTCATGTTTAAGCCGCAACGGAAACCCACTAGACACCGTTTGGATTAGCAGCAATTAGAAGCGGGCCCTCTTATATAAGCGGGTCTCAAATACTGACGTTCTTAAGAACCGCCAACTTTTGGTTAGAGATTAACATAAATGATTTGCATAATTTAATATTACATGTAGTAGCTTTACGATAATAATTTTACCTATTCATTTTTATAAAGTTGGTGGTCAGTTTCATATTAATTTTCATGGCTTTCCGGTTTGGGATGTTAAATAAATCGTGACCATTCATCAATTTGAGTAAACGTTGACCTTATGAGTTCACATTCAAGATGAACGCAATCGAATTCGTTTCCCCAAAACATTGTTCATGTATCTCGGAGGTTGATTTGGAAAAAGAAATTCAACCGACGTTGACAAACGCTGTAGAAAATTATAATTTCGAAGGATGTGTGACTCGATTCATGAGAAGGAACGGCTTGTCGTTAAAACGACAACATTTCCCTCCCTCCCGAAATTAATTACAATTTACATGTGGTATGGCATTAAATGATATTGGTTGCCTTCTAGTGGCGCTTAATGGCATTTTTTGACCTCGAGGTCCATTAATATGTTGTTCAGGAGGTCAAGAAGAATCGCTGTGCAAAGTTTGAGGCCAATCGGGTGTGGTCACCATGTTAACCCGGCTGACTTTTGCTGACCCCTAAATTCTCCGGGCCTTGACCTCCATTTAAACATTGTTCAGGGGGTCATGGGCAAGCTCTCTGTGCAAAATATGGGGTCATTCCGACGGAGGGCAATTCCCCCATACTTCCGCCGTGATATCCTTTCAATTCAAATTATAAATAAATTTACCACCGTTTCCGAACATCGATGACCTCACAGCAACTGCAAAGCGACCTGAGTTCTAATCACCCTTCCAACGCCTTCGTCACGTTCAAATTAATTCGTTTTCAAAAGGAACCAAACTGATCACCAATTCCCATCACCCAAAAATATGCATTTATAACTCAATTTTCGATTCCATTACAATTTCATAATAATTTTGATATTAATTAACACTACGATAATGAACCCTTGGCTCCATATTGAAGGCCAACTCAGGTGGAATCGAGCATGCATGTTGACCTTTTGACCCCTCTTCACTCTCACTACAGCTAGGTTTCTTAAAGAGTACTACTTTTCTTGTTTTATTTCAAACTACTTTAGGTACGTGGTGGTGTGAAGATTTATTTCTTAGAGCAATAACACAAGCGTACGCTAGCATCTTTGGCAGGGCAGATCCAAGCCTCCGTCCCTCCACCACATATTTGAGTACATGAACCATCTGGGTTTGACTTCCAACACTTGGAGGCTAGCTGCAAATAGAAACCCACAAAATCCAAAGCGCTAACGACACACATAATAGTACAAAATATATACAGAGGATAATATCAATATTTTACGTACAGGTTTGAGAGAAGGATCACCCGCTTTTGCACGACACTCACATGCACTTTGCGCTTCAGGTTTATCCTCACAACTCACGACTTTGGCGGATTTGGAGTCACAGTTGGACAGTTGACAAGCGAAAGAGGGTTGGTCCTTGGGCCAGCATTTGGATGCCTCTTTAGCAGCTCTTGTTCTCCCACAGTAACACAGTTTCTTCCCGTTCTTCGCCGTGCACAGGTAGCCTTCATATGACTTAGATTTCCCATCCCGAGTACACTTCCCTGAACAGTCACCACTCGTTTGCTTCTTACACTTGGTATTCTCTGGAGCCTACAAATATTGGGTCAAAAGGTCAATTTGAGATCAGTTTAACATATTGTGATTTTCAATGAATACCGGTCTGATGAAGCTGTCTGCCTGGAAGTCGTTGTCGTACTCACAACTACAAACGCCATCTTTCGATGTCTTACAAACCACTTTAGTTGCCGCCGAGTGTTTCACGTCGCATTGGCCAAATTCACATGAACCATCATCTGTGCATTCCTCGTAGTCTGCACCTCTCACCTGAAAACAACAACATTAGATTAAAATTAACCATTGATTTGACCTTTGAACTTTTTGAACAGGAATAGTTTGAAAAAACTGACCAGGAGGGCGACCGAAAGCAAGAGAAAGAGCCCAAAAAATTTGTACATGTTGATTGGACGGCAAGTGAGACTGAAGTGAAGTGGAATGAACTCGCCCTAGGGTATTATTGGTTTTTGAACTCAAAAGCAAGTAAGACATTGGAATGGTGGTATGAATACCAATTCAGGCTCATTGTATTCTTCATTGTATTGTATTCTAACTTTAGAACAATGATTGAATTATAGTTTGAGACACGAACCAACACTTGAGAGTTCAGACCCATCATGTATCACAATGTCTTTTGTTTCTTCAACCCGTACTCTCCATTGTCCCTATTTCCACATTGATTCAATGAATAAACCTATCAATCAATCAATCAAATCATCAAATGTTGTTTTTCTTCTTAACCTAAGGATTGAGTTCAAACTACAAAATATTGAGAGTGACTCTGTGTGATTATTTGTTATTTGTCTAAAAACCTATGCATCTGGGTTTTCAGCCACTGAAATCTAATTATATGTAATTATTTTTAATTCAAAAAACAACACCTACATGCCCGCTATGATAATTTATGCACACCTGATTCGATCTGTCCACTACCGTAAATTTCTAAGTTTAATGATTGTACACTATACCAAGTAAACAGGAGAGTCAAGAGTATATATGCTATCATAATTGTCTCGCTTACGATGGGTTCAGTCCTTGTCATCAAGACGCTGACATGTAAATTCATTACTCGTACATGATTTTATTTTAGTTATTAGCCCGTGGACACAGTCCTGCAAAGGGCTTATAAGATTGTCGAACGCTCCATGATAATCTTGAAGAACGGCAACACGGAATTATAGGACCAATCATTATCTGCTGTGAAGGCCGCCCAATCATCATACGTTTGTTTATGACCTCGCGTGTAGACCATTTGATTCAGGGTACTTGTTACACCCAATACATTTCCGCTGAACAGTGTGAGCACCCCTCCGGATGACTCTAGGAATGGTAGTTGTGAGACTGTTCTGTAGCGATTGACAGCTGCCACGTCAATCCGGGCCTGATACAACCACAGGTAAGGCATGTAAGCAGACGGGTTTGGATTGCCTCCCTTCTCAAGGAGCAAAACAGAGTAACGCCCATTTTTGGATAATCTGTTTGCTATCACGGCCACGGACGTCCCTGCTCCAACTGCATGTCAGTGTCAATAGTCAGGTCAAAGGTCAAGTAAAATAATTCAACGTATCTATGTAACCTATGTGTATGCCTATTTAGGTAACCTAGTTTACCTATGTAATATCCTTACCGACTGGCGGTCTCGTTGAAGGGTACAGCTGCATCTTGCGCCATATCTTGATCATGGTGTTCTTGAAGCAACGATGACAGCGATATCAAGAAGTACACAAAGTTAATGTAAGCAAAACTCACCATTCTGAACAATGTTAATTAATTTTCAAACAATATTTCAAGGTGAATTGTAATTCTGACTCTGTTGTTTGTCTTCTTAGCATGAGTTTATGCGCATTTATTCATCCATGAATACATAAGTGCAGGAATAATTTTCATGTTTGTTTGTTTGTTTGTTTGTTTGTTTCTTAATTTTTGTGCATTAGACCAGCATTCACGCATACCTAAATATGCT
>JAQIXO010002088.1:0-10615 GCA_034700305.1 Protaphorura armata | reverse complement strand
GATGTCGTAATTGAATTTCACCAGACACATACGTTTTTAGAAATTAGCGAACTGGTCCCCCGTAGCGTCAAAATAAACTAAATGCGATTTCTGCCTTTCAAAATCCAAATTCCTTATGGCCAAATACAATATTTTTTGAGAGGATGACCAATTTCAGAAAATCTGAACGGAATGCACTACATAGTGCATAGTATTAATGGTTATCAAATACAGTAGGGATGAGCCGCAACCGTTGTCCCCCACCGCACAAAATTTAAAGAAAATCAAAATAAGTATAGTTTCGCAACGACGAAAATCAAATTCTGAAAACGACCCCATCTCAACTTGCCCCATCCCTTGTTTCCCAATGCATTACTGGGCATGGGTTTTAGACTTGTATGAGTTCAACTGCACCGGCTTTTCTAAAAATAGTAAAGCCACTGTCACAATACCAAATCCTATACTAAATAATCAACTACATGATAAGAGTAGATGTAAGAATTACATTTAGTACAAAAATTCATACTTGTACGTTTCAGTACATTTGATTTGACGACTTCCTTATTTCAAAATTAATTTAGAGTTTCCTGGAAAGTGCATATCTGACATCTGACCGTTTTCCTGAAACACCCACATTATATAGTACACGATGAAATAGGTGGCAAGGAAATTGGAATCCGTAGATGTATTTCCCGGAAGTAGTCAATATTTTTGAATTTATATTTTTTGAAGAGTTCCTGACCGAATTCTACAAAGGCGGAGACTGGCTAACTAAGCTATATTAATTTTCTCCCGAGTAATTTTGTTAGGGTCATTTAAAAAAATTATTGAGTTCTTTGTGCTTCCTGGTACCGAATCGTGTCTCTTATATGGAACTAATAAATAGCATGGCTTTTCAATGGGAAGAACGGATGACATTTTGAGAAAAACAACGTTTTTATTCATTTATTCGATAACTAATTCATTCATTCGTCCAGGAAATAAAACTGTACCACTTGGGCGTCCTAATCTCCTCGCGACTGAATTATTAATATTATCGTGTCCGTATAAAAGTATGTTGACGCGTGTTGTGCTATTCACTTGGTCTTTGCCTTAGCTGTCGTTCTCCTTGTCTTTGACAGATTCCCTTCACACTACGTGTTTTCCAAGTTTTATTTTCTTCACTATGATTACTCCGGAGCTTAAGAGAAAACTCAATTCATTTTGTCGCATCCTCACTTTTCTTTGTGTTGTTCCATGGGATTGGGATACAAGGCTGCAGACATTTTCTCCGACCAAATATTGTCTCCGTCGTATTGTACATCGAATAGTGTGTTGGACAATCATTATTTCTTCACTATTTTTTATTAGTTGTATTATGTTTGACTTGCACTTTGACAGGGTGCGTCCTGGATTGAAAACCATATCCTTAGCTGTCGGTTTCGGTGTCTCAATAGTGGTATCGGTATTTTGGAAACTGCTCAGTGCAGGACATGATTTGCTTGCTCTTTGTAATATGGGATTCCACTCTGACAAGCATCTCCAAAGTAAGATCGGTATTTTCAGATGTTAAACTACTTAAGAGGGAAGGTTACCTCCTGGTAATAGCCAAATCGGCTCAAACATCGTTCAAATCTAACAACACATGCATTTACTCTTCAACATACTTTCGTCCCTAGTCCCACAACTCAAATTTCGAATTTTTGTGAATTTTCGAAATTTTGAAATTTCTCCTACGGTACCCCCTTTAAACTTGAAATTTGTACGGGTTGTAGTCCATGCTGATTTCTGGAAAATTAATTTCAAGTCCAATGCCATGTTCGTAGTACATAGAAGTCGGTATTACTTCTGAGCTGGAGCTCTGGAATAATTTTTTTGATCAAAAACTCCGACAACAATTCAAGTTTCAAGGTATTTTGTACATCTTAAAAATATTTTGAAAAATTTCAAAAAAGAAAATGTTTTGAAAATTTTATTTCACTATACACACAACGCATTATTAGGCTTGAAATGAATTTTCCAGAAATCAGCGCGGGCTACAACCCGTAAAAATTTCAAGATTACAGGACCCTTAGAGAAATTTAGAAAATTCACAAAAATTCGAAATTTGAGTTGTGAGACTGGGGACGAAAGTATGTTGAAGAGTAAAGGTGTTGTTAGTTTTGAACGATGTTTGAGCCGATTTGGCTATTACCAGGAGGTAAGGAGGTAACCTTCCCTCTTTAGTACTTTCACTAGCTTACTCTTTTACAGTGATTTCCAAGTGAATGGATGCGTGGTGGTCCAGTAAATGCGAACTCATTTTGAGTGCCTGTTATTCTGTTTAAAAAACTATTTAATCATAAATTTAGAAAAAAGTGGTCACAGTGTAACATTGAATCTTTTAGGTAGAACTGTAACTCGGTTCACTTACGTTAGTCTTTATTTTATAATGTGACCTCCTTAGTCCTTATGACCTTATTTGAGTCCCATGCATCCGAAGAGCCCTAATCGGCCTAATCTCTAGAACTATGTTATTATTTTATCCAGATTTTCTATTCAACCGACTTGAACAAGATCGTTTGAAGCGGAGGTCAAAGTCACCATTGGATATTTTTCTGACGTTCAACGAGTTGTCAAACTTAATGGCCCTCGTCGTTGGTTGCATTGATTTTAACTACAATGAGGAAAACATAGCGCGAATATACACCTATCATTTCTTTGAAATTTTCTTTGGGTTTGACAAAACTTGGTTCCGATTTGTTGTTAGTATAGTTGTAGTTGTGTATTTAAAAGTAGTGACAATTGGGGTGTGTTTTCCGCTTTACGCTCTCATATTTTACTTAGAAAGTACACGGTTTTTCTTAAAGGAACTATCAGAGAACAAACAGTTGTACAGAAAACAATCTGTAAAACTTATCGCAGCTTATCGCCAACTATTTGTACTAAATCAACATGTAAATTTTTTAAAATCTGTTCAGAATTTTCTTCTATGCATGTTTCCAGGTGTAGTTATTCTTCAAACATTAATAACTGTTTCTTGTATACATTTCATACGGTCGTCGCGAATCTTGATGGCCCTTGTATTCCTCTTAATTTTCTTTTGTACATTCGTAGGCAATACTATCACCCTAATCGGATTTGGGTCATTTAAAATCCTATCACATAAATTTATTAAAGTGTGGTTAGATCGACGACCATTCGACAAGAGATTGAAAAGATTTCTTGGAGGTTGTCAGCCAGTGGTATTTAAGGCATATCCATTTTTTATCATTCAAGTGTCGACACTTTCTACAATGTATAACACTGTCGCTGATCTAACTTTGTTTATTTTGTTGCTGTAAATAAACAGGGTAGTCGTGTGCGAGGGATCCAAGACGTTAATTAGCAAAGTGATAATAATTACATATATATCGCACATGTCCCAGTCCCAGTTGTATAGTACTGCAGCCATTTACTCGCATATTGACTGTAAGATTTCTCATTGTTCAATTAACACTTTGCTTGAATAAAGACTTGAAATGTACGCGAATGTATGCACGCTGATCATGAGAGACAAAATCTCGCTTGAGTGAAAAACATGAGATTTACTTGAGGATGTAAAGAATTCCATATGTTACAATAATTTTTGAATAGATTTTAGCAAGAATGTATAACCAGAGTCCAGAGACTTAATGGGGTAAAGTCCTTCCTTCCAACTTTTAGCATTTCTGTACAAATAAATAAAAAAAGAACAACAAAGTATTATGTGTTCACATGATGTTTTATTTGTAGACGTTGCTAACTTGAATTGGCTTACTTACCAAATTAGGTACCATTGACCACCCACAAGTGTCAAACTTCTTCATTTCAGTACAAGTTTTATCACTGTAGTCAATTTTGGAGCCTAAAATTTAAAAATTATGTCTTTGTGTGAGATTGAGATTACTAATTGTAAATATATTTTCCACAATATAGTCTTCCTATTCAATTTGTAATGTTTAAATTCTGATTACCTACCGTATTTCTCGTAACAATCTTTAATGTGATTCTTTGCAAATTCTTGATTCTTTGGTGAGAAATCAGCCTCGATCCATTTGAAATACATGTCAAGACTAACTTTTCCGTCTGGGCTGAGCTAAATATATTATATTAATTTTTATTTACCAACAGCGTATCTTGTGATCAACAATGAATTAATTCATATTTACACATTATAGCTAACTTACGTATCCCAGTACTTCAGCAACACACAATTGATCACACTAGAGTAATCAAACAAAAAGTTACAAAAACTATAAGTCTCATGAAATAATATACATGTATTGTTACATAATAATTTATAAGTAAATTATAAATTGTACTAACGTCTGGATTTTTCTTTCCAGCCTCTGTGCCCCAAACATTTGGATCCTTACATTTTGTCACAATCGCGTTCATTGTGTCAGGATTTGGACCTTCCAGTCCATTAGCACAGCTGAGTTTGCCCTAAAATAAGTAATGCGAATAATTCACTAATTTTTGTACACAATGGACACTATGTGTGTACATTAAATACTCGTCAAAAGTTATGACCCATTTTACTAATGCTTCAGAATTTACCCCATTAACAGCAGAAATGGCCAATACCGCTACTACCACAAGAACAATAATGTATTTTTCCATTTTAGATGAAATTGGAATCAAATCAAAAATTCGATTGGACTATTTTGAAGTGTGAGGTGTAACTTCCAAATTTTAAATAAAAGTTTCTTGTTACACACACGCACTGTACTTGGTGATAATCACCGGACGTTTTATTGTAATCAGATGAGTGATGAGATGATTACATAAAAACAATAGAAACCCGTTCAAGGGCAACATACATGCATTGAATGAATCTGTCGGGAGTCTGGTGTTATACATCCGGTTAATTAATGCGTCCTTGTCTGACCTGCTGTGCCAGTCCTTTCGCATTGAAAGTTTTGGCAGTACAAGCGTTTCACACGTGTATGATTTCTTTGTTTTTGTAAAAAATATTGCGTGTGTGTGAACATTATGGTTTCATTCAAAACACTTGATGTGTCAAAATTTATTTAGAGTTGACCCTGAACTTGATATTGATAACAGCTCAGAATTGAATAATAGACAATAGACTCAACACTTTGAGTTTTATTTCTGCCATAGATTGATTCATTTGTATGTAATTTTTTGTAAGATTTCATATATGTATTGTCAAAATGAAATATTTCATGCGTTACCGAATTACAACGGAGTTAAAATTAGTGATACGAAACAAGCCGTATTTGAAAATAAACGTTTTTATTTCTTAAGGTTGATATTTAAATTACATTTAAATATTCATATAAACTTGTATTCAATTACAATTCATCTCTTTGCTCTACTTCTTCTACATCTTCTTCATCCACTTCTACTTCTACATTTCCCTCACGAATATTCTCAATGATAGCTTTGGTTATCAAAGTCCCCGTGTCATTCTCACCAAATAAATTGGCTTGAGTTTCAAAGACCCGAGTGAGTATTTCTATTCCCTCGTCATCATCTTCAAGTTGTTCAGTTAAAATCCCAATGCTTCTCAATGTCATCAGGGTCAAACGATCTTCTTCCCCCAGAGTATTAACTTGTCGTCTATGAACTTCTTGGAAGAGTTTGAGTGAGTCATCTAATTGTCTTGTCAGGTAAAGAATACATGCAATGTTGTAGGCTGCTTCCAAAGTGTCCACGTCATCTTCGCCAAATGCTTCACTCAAGGTGTTATACAATCCTGTGTACATTTGTGTCGCATTTTTGTAGTCTCCGTCATTCAGGAGGACATGACCCACTGCCTCATTAGCCTTCAATGTTTCTCGGTCAAGTTTTCCAAGTTCTAATTTCCTGGTTTCATAGAGTTCGGAGTAAAATTCCGCGGACTCTGTGTATGAGTGTCCAACCTCGTGCAATCGGATAATTGCGTTTTTAACATTGATCTCTTTCAGGTTTAATTCCACGGGTGTATTTTCCTCAACACAATTAGCACAGTGTAAAAATATTGACACGAATATCAAAATTGTTGTAAAGGGAACCATGTTTATAATTTAATTTTCTAATTTACTTTTAAGTTACGGAACTCTCGTTGTGTACAACACAGAGTACAATAAAAATTAACCGGTTGATTTGATTCAACCCATGCCGTGTAGAATGATTCAATTTATTAGTACGTACGTGTAATGTAGATAATGTCGTCGACACACCTGCCCTCCAAGTCCAACTGTTTCAAAGTACATGCACAGTTCGAGATAAGGAGCGAATTATCGGGAGTCAAATGTCGAATTGTAGTTTACTACAAAAATAGATACATAACAGAGCAGAGTCAATGTAAAATGGCCATGTACTTATTTGTCTGTCAGATAACTCGTACACACTTCAATTAGAATTAAATGACAGTTTGGATTATTGCATCTGTGAGTTCAACTCACACACACAGATGCAATAATCCAAACTCACTGAGTTCCTGGTTCCTGGTCAAAGGTAGTTTAAGATTAATCAACTAATTTTAATAAGTTGATAGATCGGAGTTCTTCCATACTGACAAGTAGAGTGCAGTAGTGCCCAGTATTCTATACTATGTTATGTCGAATGCTATATCATTTCTAGTGTAACTTCGAGTATATATTTCTCTACTCTTCTGTTAAATCTCGTTCTAAGCGTTGCAGAATAAAACTGTGGTTCACCACACACAAGGCCCAGTATTGATCATGTTAACTGCCAAATGCTCGCTGAAAATCCATGAAATCCAATTAATCTGTATAGGAATGAAAAGAGCTTTCGCGCTATCAATACATATTTCTGACTTTATTCCTTAATTCCAAGACACGATACGAGTAATGGTTAACGGTAATTTCGAACTCAAGCACGTGGACCTTTATTCGGTTTAGGACAACATTGTGGGTACGGAAGAGTTTTGTCTTGAGTGAGGAAGTCTGGTGGCTTCACAATCACTTTCCCACAATAGGAATAAGTGATTAAGAAATTGGTCATCACCCCTTTGTCATCCTTCTCTCCCTCAGAACAGTATGCCTTTCCGCATTGAGGTTTTCCCAATTGCCAACTCTCCCCGATGTTAAAGAATTTGTTGTCGTCCTTGAACAAACATTGATTCGGGTGACCTTCGACTGGGTCAACTTTTTCACGTGCCATAGATGCATTGCCCCAGGATAGGCACTGTATCATCCAAATCACAATGAAATGTGTGAAAATCAGGTGTCCTCCCTTCATATTTGCCGCCTCCAATAATTCTATAACAACAATGAAAAATAATATTTGATTCGGTTCGGTACTAAATTACTAGCCATGAATTCAGATTCGACTTTTAATTTACCAGAAATCAAATGTCTAGAGCGAAAACAGGTAAGGTGGAATAACGACACGGTTCAAAATGCTTCTTACTGTTCTTTCTGAATAATGGACAAATGGCTCATTACATTTAGATTCGACAAATATGATGTAATTAAAATGCAATCAATATTTTTAGCAGTGCTTCTCCAATGTGCATACGCTCATCAATGCAATTAAGAGTCATTAAGAAGTCCTCTAATGGAAAACACTTAATTCAAGCAGATTACGTGAAGGTGAAACATGTGCGTGTGCATTAACATAAGCAAACATAACAAGAAATTATGGGTGACTTTTACATTTCTTTTTATTTCTTGTGTGTACATTGCAATTGCATAATTTAGAATATTTACTTCACCTCCTCAACAGAGAATTAAATCCCAACAGCAAAAATGAATACATAAGTTGATTTAGTTGATCCGTTCACGTCATGTAATGTATTGTTATTCATTAATTCATGATTTTTATACCAGTACTGTTTTTGTCTAAATATTGGGTACATTTTAGAAATGAGGTTAAAAAATTTGAATTCCTTCTTTCAAGTGTTCAAGTATATTATTGACATCATTATATTATCATATCAATATTATGTAGATGCAATTTATAGTGTCCAAAATATAGAAACGATCGAGTCAGGAAAACAAGAGCCACTTTCCCATTAACCATTAGAATTTAAATAGACATTAAATGAGTCCAGGCTGAGTGCGTGAGTCGATTGATTTATTTTATTAGGCAGAATTATTCTGGCACGCCCTGTATTACATTCTCCACTAGCCCCATACACAATTTTAGAGACTAATGTGAAAGTCAAGTAATGCATGAAAACCAGGAAGATTCAATTCTATAGGTTTTCATAAATTCAAAATTCAATATTTACTAATTATATAATTTTAAATACCATACATACACCATATTCATGCAAAATTATAAAATACATATGTATTTATGTTACGTGGTAAAATTAATTGATCTACGCTATTAAAAATATTTGGACTTGGGTCTTCTTTCTTTACTTTGTGAGGGATTAAATAATGTGGTCAAGTATTCACGAATCTGAATCTTCTTCGTCAATTGGAAGGAATGTCAATTTGAATAGTGACAGATCACTTGGACTGGGGCTGGATGATGACCTAAATCAAAATAATTCCGGAGGCTCCAGATTAATGAGCATCGTGGAAGAATTAAAAATTAAGAAAATCAAACAGGAGCCTTTTCCCTATGGGTATGTTATGTTATGTATTACATGGACACACATTTATTGTTATTGACATACTCTATATTGTTCAAATACAAATTCCCCGAAATTACTGAATAGAGAATTATCCTTCATTCTGTCACAGTCAGGTCAGGGCAGAGGGCAGTTAGGCTAAAATTGAGACAAGTTAACTGTAACTAAATAGGACCACTTAACGAATATCTTTATTTAGACATGGTTTTGATAGTATAGACGGTCGGGCTAGGTTAGGTTAGGTTAGATTAGATTAACCTAACCTAACCTAACCTAACCTAACCTGTTGCTAGTCCAGTCCTCATTCCCTCCTGACTCCTGCTCATTAATCAATATTATTTTACTTATTTTACTGTGCCTAAATAAAGTGTGTATTGTATATTTTGAATTTAATTTTACTGGAGAAACCAGAACTGCTTAAAAAATTGAATTGAGCAATGGGAGAATTTTTTTAGTAATAGTCTAATGCACACTGTGGGGGACCTAATAAAAGTAAATGGGGTTGTATTATTTTTTTTAGGGTTAGGGACAACGTGTTTTGTTTCTTAAGCCATTTAAGTTACATAATTTTGACTTTGTGAAACTTTTCATTTTCGTAGATACTAACGCAAAGAGAAAGTGAAAGATTGTATGTCTTTCTTTTATCAATTCGATGTGTAGACATTAGCATAGCTATTTGTTAACGTAAATCTCAAGTCAACTATAAACTAAACTTAACCCTGAATCAATATTGCTTTTCCTTCCCTTTAACATTGGAATGTACTAATTGGTCTCGTCCAAAATTAAATCTAAATTAGATTACGTAGAGGACAGACTTGGATCAATTAATTTTGAGAAGTGCAAGAACAATTACTTTGTCAATAAAGTACTTATATAGGTTTATGTATTGTATGTGTATATCCGTACTTCCGTACTTGTCATTGTCACTTTGTATTTTGAGAAGGAATTGACCTAAATCTGTGTTACTATCCTTGGGATTGTTTCTATATCAATTTTCTATTCAAACGTCAAAACTTCGTCTCACCAACATTCAACAAAGTAAATTAAAATATGACTAGACTATTCTAAAATTAAATTGAACAATAAATAAAAAAAAGTACACTCATTAATTGACATAGCCGAGACCGAATCAAACATCATGCGTCTTTTTTGCGATTTGTTTCCCATTTGGTCTAAGGATTTACGTATTAATTATGTAGTTACCCTAGTAGTAGGAAAAACCAGTGGAGAAAAACCCGTTTATAGCAACAGCAACCCTGGGAAGAGCTTAGCTGGCTAGAGGAATTGAACCCCAACACAGCGTGAGCGATCTCCACACCTCTACCTCTACCACTCCGCCAAAGTAGACCTGTTTGAACCAGAAATAATAATTTTAGTCAAACTAATAAGCAGGAAAATAATTATTTTTTAATTTGATGTAGAATTCTGAATAATCGGTCTACGGAAATTGAAAGGGTATGACGTGTAATTGAGTCAAACCAACATTTACAGAGTTATTTTTTATTTCAGAGACTCACGTGAAGTGAAGACGAATTTTACACCAAACCCAGAACATGAAGCACACGACTCCGACTCCAGCCACAATATTGATCTTTCCATTGTAAAATCAGAAGAACTAGAATCACCATCAGATATGTTCATAGTCCCTGACCTTCACATTTCCGAAGACTCTCCACTCAATCCAAACAGTTCAGAAAATGAGTCAGATGAGGAGGAAGATGAAGAGGCCGACCCACTGGGTGAAGGAACACAACCATCAACATCTGGTTTAAATCTAAATATGCGACTACGTCGTGCACCCGTAGAAAAATCATATCTGTGTCGAATATGTAACGAAGAGTTTACCATGAGAAAGGACTACGAATCTCATTTCACGGATCACGCCGGAGAAAAACCTTACAAATGTAAAACCTGTGAAAATACATTCACAACTAAATTTAGCCTCAATGGTCATTTACGGATTCATACAGGAGAAACGCCCTACAAATGTGAAGTATGTGGAAAAAGTTATAGTAAAAAAGCAAGATGGACTTCACACATGAGGAGTCATACTGGAGACGACCCTTACAAATGTTTAACTTGTGGTAAAAGTTTCCGAGA
>JAQIXO010002087.1:0-10620 GCA_034700305.1 Protaphorura armata | reverse complement strand
CCATCTTACGTGGTGGCCATCACGGGTTACATCTTTCTCAATTTGTAAGGCCAATTGCAAACAATTCTCCAGATTACCCCCGCAATCAAAATTGTACAAGAAGTAGTCGTGACTCAACATTCCTCGGGAATCATAAGAGCGGTATGCGTAGTAATGAGCATAACAGACTTTGCACACATACCCTCCACTTGTTAAGGAATGGACTTCAGTTTCCTTGTTCAAGTGACACGGAGTAGGCGTGGTCTGGAAGTACAATGTGGTGGCCACTTTGTCATCACCACTATACATATGAACATCTTCTTTCCAGAAGGAATATGGCTCAGGTGACACAACCACAAGGTAATACGGATATAACAATAGATCAATACTTTTTTCGTTCATTGCGTACTCAATCCCAACTGTATACAAGATCTCGTCCATTAAATACCTGCCTTGCCATTGAATTTTTGGATCCGAAAATAGAATTATGTAGGCAACGCAAAAAATATTTTTGCTGAGGAGAACGAATGGTGCTTTTCTCAAATTGTTCCACATTCCGTGACTCAAAATTAATGGTTCGGAAAAGGGTTCGAACTCAATATTCCCCTCAAATGTTGCGATCGTCGTTACACATCCACTGAAGCCCTTCAGAAATAAATTAAAATCTTTAATTTGAAAATTCTTCGAAAGTACGGGCTCAAGAAATATTGAAAGTAATAGAGATATTGTGTAGAAAGAAACTTTTGGTCTGAACATTGTGTCTCCGTGTGTTCTCTCTCCGGAACAACCTGTGCAAAATATACTGTATCAAGATATTAGGATGGTTTGAGTGATTGGTAGTTATTTCTTGCTCTTCCCAACTTTGCCGCACTTTTGAATAATATATTTGTAATTACGCCAAGGGTGTGTCTCTTCTACGCTAGGTTCATAGGAATACCTAAGTAGTTTATTCAAACCAATAATCGTGCCCTCTCTTAACTACTTGTTGAAAGTTTTTATTCTCGTTCCCTTTCCTTGGAGTTGCAATGTCTTTTAATGTCTTGTAATTTAGAAATCTCAAGAAACTTACTTGTCTCGTGCAGCTGGACGACGTTACCGCCCAATCTATTATCTACACTACGGAGTTTTATTCTATAACTGACACGCAATCCTTCCTGTGAAAAATAAATTATATCATCCGTCTCATCTGGATTGTCTCGTCTAGAAATTTTCCGAAATTGTTTTCGCTGAACTTTCGTCAAGACTAGACTGATTTCGACGATATTGTACAAAATTGTTATTGTATTGGAGCAAAAATTCTTCCAAATGTCCAGCCATCGAAAAACCGACTTTCTCCAAACGGGTCAAACCAAATTTTAAAAATTGAATAAAATTATGTAAAAAAAGATGGCGTCGACGGATTTTTCGAAAAAAATTATTTTCGGCATGTTTTTGTCAAGGAAAGCCCAATTTTTGGAGCCTTTTCATGCCGTTTTTTACTTAAACGCTCGTCAGCGCCGCTACAGTGAACGGATTTTCAAGCGGAGTAGCTCCCTAGTTCACGCGTAAGATTCTCTACAAAATGTATATCTCACTTTTTGGCCAACTCACCCTGATTGGTCTGTAGATAGGGAGACAAAGGTTATGTGCCACCCTGTAGATATTATTATGGTGTTGTGGTTTTGGTTGTGGTAAAGGACCATGTATGTATTTTGTAAAGTAAGGTATAATTTATGTCAAAGTTATCGAAATTTTTATTCAATTCAATGTTAGGTTTTTAAACGATGAAGTTGGTAATCGGTGGCTGTCATATTTTATGTAACCAAGTAAAAGTACTTGGTCAGAGAAACTAGATGAAAGGGATTGTATGTATGTTTTTAGTCAGTCACGGAAGGTATGATAAGGTATTAAAGGAATCGACTCGCTAACTTGACCTTGGCGACGACCCCAATAAAGAGTATTGAGCTCTAACTATTGATACATTGTATGCTGTGCTCAAATCTGAACTTACACCAATGGCAATTACTACCTTTCCACTACAACTGCACTGCGAACAGCACAGAGAGAGCTGGAGGTTTAAAGATAAGAGGGATGGAATTTGGAAAAGGAACGGGAATCTCTCTTCCCAACTGCGTGCATATTAAGGATGCAATCTGCAACCGGACACATATTTTACTGTACGAACAGAATATTTTAGAGATAATAGCAGTCAAGGACAGGTTAACACAGGTTAGGGTCAATACCCGGGTATATCCCATTCCAAGAGCCACTATTAGATCTAATGCTCTACTCAGGAAAGGTATTGAGAACCATATCCTGACTAACTCACTGTCCGATAAGAGTCTTTATTTGCTCGCAAAGTCGGCGCCATCCCAATCAGTCAATCAATCCCAGATGCAGATACACGATCTTAGGCCTGGACGTTCAACTTCCATACGAAAGTTATCCCACATTCCGTGCCCAGGTGTGCCAAGGTCAATGCGGTAAACTGAAATTCATACCGTCTCTTCCTCGACCTCGGCAACCCTCACTGGGGACAATAATCTGATCCATTGGACGTACAGGTAACAAACCCACGACGCGACTCCGAATCTAGGACGACAGAAATCTCTGGACAACCTTCCTCCTTCAAGACCAAACGAAGACTATGAAAAGGGATTACTATTATACACAGTACAGTGTCTCCGAAGAGAGGTGGAACATTGTTTGTTTTAATTTTGTAACACACATTACAAATACAAACTTCTGGAGAGAAGAGCCACCTCGTTCTCATAAGAAGTATAGAATTTGGTCATTTATAATAGAAATCACCTCAAGAAGTTCAAGTAGATACAACAAAATTTTCAGAGCAAAAGCTATCGACTACCCTGAACATTTGGAGGCCTGAAATCTTTTCCATTTCCTCATTTGAAATTGTATTTTCGGATTTTTATTACCGGCTATTAACTACAGAGTCAACCAGTCAACCATTTTCTCCTTCACAGTTTTCCTATATTCTCATTCAGACCAGAACCATACTCCAGAGTACAAAAACAACTTCATTGTTTTATTACTGTGTCAGTTCGAAATGGAAACAGACGAAGAACTATGTCGAGGTGAGAAGTTGATTTGAATATTGAGCGATTCATGCATTCTAGCTGTGATGGTATTCCGAGGCGTATTCCGAGGGTATGTGATGATCAAACAGAAAGGGTGGTCACGTCAGGTAAATGGGTTTTTAAGAAAGGATTTTATTAATTTTTTGTTAATTTTCACTTACTTTTGATTTTACGTAGAAGGTGAGTTACGTTAAATTGATATTGGCTAAGGTTGAATTAAGTAATGGAAAGTGGTTTTATAATTTCTAACAGTGTAGGTGTTTGTGGTTTTAGTGTTTTAGTCGTATAGCAACTTCCAATTAAGGAATTCACCGTGTTTTAAAGGGTTTTCCGAATACTAACTTCCGCTTTAGAAAGTTCATTCGTGGGGTTTCGATACCAACAAGAAAGGTAAGAATCGCGTTCGTTGTCAAATCCCAACTTCCAATTAAGAAAGTCAACATGTGAGATCAGAGAGGTTATTGAGTGAGATCAATTGCCCGACGGATGATTTTATGGTCTCGGACTAGCATGGCTAGTCCGAGACCATGTAGGCTATGTAGATAGTAGTGCTAGTACTACTCAAAATCATTCCTTGTATGGACTTGCACTCAATTTCACTGCAAATTTAACGGATTGCAAACATTTATATTACTACATTAGTAATACACAAGTATTTATTTATAAATACAATGACGGAAATTTTGATCCATTTAATCTTACTGGGGAAGATAATGGTAAGTGTACAATGTATAATTGAAAAATTAATAACTATTTTATTTCATAATTAATTACCTAAAATTGTTATGATTAATTTGAAGGATACTTTATGGTTGGGACGAAAGGTGAATTTTATTCTACTGGGCTCAACCGATCATATGCTTGTTTAAGTAGACAAAAAATAATTGGAAATTTGACAGTACTAACGGAAAATCTACAATTTTAAGCATTTAGACCATTGGACCTTGTTCCACGATCTTACAACAATGGGTTTATAAGATAAGTGTCCTCATTAAAAAGTTATTTACGGGTTGAATTGTTTGCTCATTGCAAATATCACTGTACCTGTACCTTTACAATTTACTTTCGATAACAATGTAATGTAAACATAAATGTCTATTTGTAATATCTCTTGTTCTAAATAGATAACAACGTTGGTTACAATAAATATTACGTACAAGGTGGTTCAGAAACTATTTACCCTGTGCAATGCTAGTCCAATGCCAATTCTACAGAGCATACCCTAAAACCAACTTTAATCATCGGCATTGTCCCGCGACTATTATGTGAAAGCAGTTATGAACTACCTTGTATATGTAAACTATCGGTTTGTTAAGATAAGTTAAGCCCAATAATTTTTTACAATACAGAGAAGTCAGGTATTGCTTTACAAACATCAGTTGTAATTCGGCCGCGAGACAAATTTATTTATCTGACTAGGAATAAAATAATTTTGCATTATTTTTTAGTGAGAATCATCATAAAAATGCAAATGGGGGGTTGTTACCTTAGACTCGTGTTATTTACAATAGGAATTTTCCATGCTCTCAGTCAAATTGACACAGTTGTGGGAAAGAATTTGATTGACAGTTCTAATTCTAAAGAACCATTTCCAAAAAATATTGGAATTTGGTCCATTCCGTACCCCACTGTTCCAAATTCTAGCTGTGTTCTGCTCAAAGCAGCTATACAATTACAATTCCGTTCAAAAGATAATAACAACAAAAATTTTGAACGGAGTGAATTTTATGTTCCGACGGATGCGGTCGTGTATAGTGGAACGTGTGACAAAAGGGAACAAAGTCTAGTTTTGGCATGGACATCACCATCAAATCTAACATTAAATACTTTGAACTTCAATTTCACTCTTCAACCGGATACAAAAAAATACTTCATCTCTAAAATTGAGTTCAGTTCAATAAATATGGTTACAGGTGTCGGAAATAACACTGGTAGTGTGAGCAATACCAAAGGTGAGTACTTAATAATAATTGTATGGCGTGTGGCATGTACTCCATGTAAGATTTAGGGATCGAACCCTCACCTCATCATTCATATAAATTTATTTTTAAAAAATTATTTTTTTCCCCAGGTTATTTTGCTGATAATTTGACCTCCGCGTCTACCACAACTCAAAATAAATCCTACAATTGTAAAAATGAGGAGTTGATTTCAGGAGACCTTATCATTTTTATGATTGATTTTCAATATGAAGCATTCCGACCATTGAAATTAAATCCAAATGAATTTGATTCGGCTGAGGAGTGTCATATCAAATCTTCATCACTCCAATTGTCAATGCCGTATCCTAAGAATTTTGGAATTTGGACAGTAAACTATGACGAGTCTGATCAAAGAAGTTGTATATTATTAGCTGGAGCCATACAGTTACAATATTTTGCTATCCCAGGAGACATTTCAACTCATCAAATAATTGATGTTCCAAGGGATGCTGATTCTCTTGGAGATTGTGTAGATGACAATTCTATAACATTAATGTGGAGGACCTACGATTCAATCAAAAACGGTCTTGATTATATGCTAGATATTCGTTTCACTTTGGATGAATCAAATGATAAAAATGAATACTACATTAATCAAATAGGATTTTACATTTCTGATTTTCGGGTTAATTGGTACCGTTCTTTAACACCTGCGACTGGGACTCATCGTCATCCGCACGACAAAGGTATTTTTTTTCTAAATTGGTAAATGAATTTTATGGGAGATGGGACGATGAAGTCTCAAAATTTTCTAAAGAAGAGACACCTCATTGATATCAATTCAACAATGAATGAGTGCTGCCAACACCTATTTGGCCAAGGACTTACAATTAACTTTATTTTGGTATTCAGGGTACTCCAGCTATATTGGAACAAAAGGGGAATTCTATTTTGCAAGGGTCAATCGTTCTTACCTTTGTAACAAGAACCAAACAATCATAGGAGATTTAACAATTTTGACAATGGATTTACAGTATGAAGCATTTAGACCATTGACCTTGAAGAAATTTGAATTTGATACTCCTATTGTATGTAAAGATGACGAGGCTACACAAAATTTGCATACTGAATCCTCAAATGATATTTTGATTTCTAACGTGGTATACCCGAAGAACGTTGGGAATTGGTCTGCGAATTGTGGGCCGTCGAGAAGTTGTATTCTGTTGACCGGTGCCATACAAATACAATTTTCACCTAAAGACAGTTTTGATTCTGATGGCAATTTCAAGATCATTGATGTCCCTCAACATGCCACTTCCTCTGGAGAATGTTTAGATACGAAACATTGTCATATTTCACTTTACTGGACGATGGTTCAAGAAAATGCCCGTCATTTCTTTTTAGACATTTCATTTTCAATCACCCCTGATGATCAGACAAAATATTTCATTCATAAAATTGAGTACTCGTCATACGATAATACACATAAAACTGTCGTCAATATAAACTCATCACTTAATCAAGGTAATAACTTTTCTTTTGCTCAAAATTCTTTAAATATTAAACTCTCAGTAGTCTCATTATGAATTTATGACATTTTTAATTTTATTTTTATTCTGTTCATTAGAGTCATTCTCGGTTTGGACAGACGGCGAATTTTATACAACACATTTCAATCACTCATATCTTTGTACAAAGGAACAAATAATCAAAGGAGATTTAATAGTTCGTACAACCGCTCTACAATTTGAGGCTTTTAGGCCAAATTATTTAAAAGAGTTTGAGTTTGACACAGCAGAAGAATGCAAAGATCCTTCAACCACAACAACAACACCAGGGACAACACTGAAGACAACCACTCCACAACCAAAACCCATGGACCCATTTCCAAAAAATTTAGGAAATTGGTCATATGATTACGAATCAAAAATTAACAGCAGTTGTATCCTCGTATCAGGTACATTTCTTTAACTATTTTAGTTCAGTGTCGTTAAAATCACTAAACCATTCTGGTAATTGGTAATCCATACTTGATTTCTTTTTTTGTTTCTTTCTCAGGTGCCTTCCAATTACAATTCCTTACTTCATTTAACAAGAAAGAGATCCTGGAAGTACTGGACATTCCGAAGAATGCCATAGCACTTGGTAATTGTAAAAATACAACAGAGGGCTCTCAAGTACTGTATTTAACTTGGAGTAGTACTCAAACACCAACATTGTATGGATTTATCGTCCATTTCACTAATAACTTAACTGATGATAAACAACACCGATACTATATTAGTGATTTTGGACTTTACATTTACAAATCCGACTCTATTTTTGATCCCCTGAATTTTACGGAGGGCAATGATGGTAAGTGTGGGTTAATTAATAATCTTGTCCCGGTTCAATTCCAAATCCGCCAACTTTAATAATAAATCTATGATTAATTCCAGGGTACATTTTCAAGCTATGGACACAAGGGGAGTTCTATCCTACGGCACTTAATCGATCCTTTATCTGTTCAAGTAGGCAAGAAATAACTGGTAATTTGACAGTGCGAACAGCTGATCTTAAATTTGAAGCGTTTCGACCCTTGGATTTGAAAAAATATGTATTCGATGACGCAGGGATTTGTATAGCTGACATTGTTATTATTGCGAGTACAGTAGGAATATTGATTGGTTCTGTTTCTGTATTGACTGTTTTGCTTGGAATTTGTATTTGGGGTTATTTGGGATTCCGCTATGGACTCTTCCATAAGATTCGTGGCTGCTTTAGACGTGAGGGTTCAGAGTACCAACCATTAAACAACGGTATATAGTAAATATATACAACATCAATCATTGGAATTTTTATTTTAGTAATTTGTAATTTATTCAAGTCAACATCTTATGCATTGTAGTTGTAGTTTGTTTATTTGTATTTCCTGTAGTATTTGTCTCGTGTATGAGAAATTAGATAATAAACCATGGAAGATTTTCCGTACATTATTTGATTTGAAAATTTTTATGAAATTAAATGTCTCCAGTCGCAATTTAATTGTGGATATAATCTGTTGCACTTTTGGTTCATCAAAATTGTTATCATAAAACTTTTTCCAAATGCTTTCACAATAATTTTTGATCGACTGGATTGCTGTGCATCACCAATTCACCATACACACTCCAACTGATCACACTCTAATCAAATTCTCAATAGTACGTTAAACTCTATAAATGCTGTTGAAAGATTTCCGAGTTTATTACACAGTACGACCAGTTTATTTAATTGTCAAATAAGTAAAAAGAAATCAACAGTATTTGGGAAATATTATTATAAATTCATAAGAATGGCATTCATTATATTATTCTAATTCTGCTTATTGCCATTGGCATTGCACAAGGTCTTGGACGAACGGATACAAAATATACATTGGAAAATTCTGAGATTTCAAGTAGTGGGGTCACGGAATATATGCGAGGTACAACGACTACAGCGAAACCAACGACTAAACGTACAGCAACAACGGTAAAGCCGACAACTAAACGGACAACAACGGTGAAACCCACAACTAAGTGGACACCGCGAAACCAACAACTAAACATACTACTACGACGCTGAAGCCAACAACTACACATACAACAACAGCTCGACCAACAACTAATCATACTACTACAACGCCGAAGTCAACAACTACACATACAACAACAGCTCGACCAAGAACTCAGCATACTACTACAACGCCAAAGCCAACAACCGCACATAGAACAACAATTCCACCAACAACTAAACATACAACAGTCAAACCAACAAATCATACAACGGCGAGTCCAACAACTAAACATACTACTACGAGGCCGATACCAACCAATCATACAACGGTGTCACCAACCACTAATCATACGACAACAACGACGGTAATACCTACAACTAATCATACGACAACGACGTTGATACCTACAACTAATCATACAACAACGACGTCGATACCAACCACTAAGCATACAACGAGAACGGCGATACCCACAACAAAAAGTACTTCGACAACGGTGAAGACAACGACTAAACGTACTACAAGTACGGCGAGACCTACTAAAATTACTACTAAAAACTCAAAAGACAACTACAACTACTACACAACCAACACCTGCACCTGTGGAACCATTTCCAAAAAATGTTGGGAATTGGTCATATAATTATGAATCCAAAAATGATAGTAGTTGTAACATTTTATCAGGTACGTACGTACGTTTGTATTGAATCTCTCAGGTCTCTCAGGTCAGGTGGATGTATTACTTTCAATACATCTTCATCAAAGTACATGGAGTTTGTAATAATAAGTAATTAATTGTAATACAAATACCTAAATATTTTACAGGTGCCATTCAATTACATTTCCTTACATCACCAGACAACAAGGAAGTGATCGATGTTCCGAAGGATGCCAAAACGATTGGTATCTGTAAAAATGAAACTGAATCCTACCAATCACTTCTTTTATCTTGGCATGTATTTGATACAAATATTATGTATGGATTTGCTGTAAATTTCACTACGAATTCAACAGGCGATACTCACAGATTTCATATTGATGTATTCCTTTACATTTACAAATACGACAATAATTTTGACCCTCTAAATCTTACGGGAGAAAACAATCGTACGTAACGGTAACACGTACATCAATTCATTTATTTTTTATATTGAACTAAAATTTTATGACGAATAATACAGAGAGTGTATTTCGCACATGGACACATGGAGAGATCCTACCACACTTAATCGATCCTATGCCTGTTCAAGTATACAAAATATAACTCGTAATTTGACAGTACTGACGGCAGACTTCAGATTTGATGCATTTAGACCCTTGGATATGAAGGAATATGAATTTGATGAAGCAGAGATATGCAAAACTGACATTATAATTGAGGGGAGTAGTTGTGCAGTTGGAATTGTAATTGGTTCTATCCTAGCCATCTATTAAATCTGGAATTACAATCGGAATTTACCTTGGAATTCGATTTGGACTTTTTCGTAAGATTCGTGATTTCCACGGAACAAGAGGTTCAGGTTACCAGCCATTACATACTGATACTTAGGAAATACTACACTAATATTTGAATTCGTAGCGTAATTATAAATTGTACAACTTTTGCTAGTAAATCTGGAGATGACCAGTTATTTTTTCAAATCATATCTTATTAATCCACAATTATTTAGATTAAATTCTGTTTCATTCTTATTAATCAAATATAATTATTTATATATATTTGTATCACATTATTATTTGAATCACATTCAATTTGTCACATATGATATCACACTTCCTACTTCCTACGTCCATCTAATTGTCCCAATCTTTTGTACTCTCTGTCCATTAATTCACGGGTTGACTCAACCAGTTCATTTATATCTGTCACACCCTTTGTCTCAATTGGTGCTAGTGTTGAGATGACCATTTTACCTACATAAGGTTGGATTTCAAAATATTAATTAAGCCTTACAATTAGACTTAATGTAAAATTAATGACCAAGGTGTTCTATTCCCCACTCGCTCACCTGAAACGAAAATCAAAGGCCCTCAGCCCTCAGCTAAACGACTACAGTACTCAGCTAAATGACTACAGTACTCAGCTAAATGACTACAGTACTCAGCTAAAATGCTGCAGCCAGTA
>JAQIXO010002086.1:0-10621 GCA_034700305.1 Protaphorura armata | reverse complement strand
ACCAGATTGATCAAAGTTAGCATCCACGAATTCAATGATGTCATTCCTGGACGGGTTATCATCATGAGTACGCATCATGATGTTATAATTATAAAGGACTTGAGCCGGATCGTACTTGAGCGGAAGGTCAACAAAGGTTTTTGAGTCATTAAATACTCGGGCAAGTTGAACCGTCTTCAATAGTCGTCCCGAACAATAAATCTGACTGCAAGAATTAAATTTAAATTTATTGGGTGATGGTACATTTAATTAATGCAATGGAGGAAATTAACAACTCAAACTCACCTAGCACATTGCGGTCCAGGTCCACCGAACGATACGGATGAACTAATTAAATATATCACTACAAATAAAAATAATTGCTGCCATTTCGAGTCCATAATTATTGAAATTATTGGGCTACACAACCATAATCGTCATATAAACATGGAGGATGTGAAATAATTTGACGAACACTAGAAATAATTAATTTAAACTACTTTCGCCCTAAAATTTCAGAAGAGTTATTATTTTAGATCTAAATTTTTACAATACTTCCACAATATTTCCTAAGAATTAAGAATTTTACTATTACAAACGTATTTAATTTGACTTCGTCTTATTGTTTTTGGACGAAGTACTTGTGTATTGTGTCGTGTGTCTTTTGCGGTTTCAATGAGTAATGTGAATGTGAAGCGTTGCGTTGCCGAGCCGATGGCCACAAAAGTCAAATTGTACTGTGCTCACAAACTGGTACAGATAATTCGACTGAATTTGCGGTCACGGTCGGGCAGTAGTATAATGTAAGTGTAAGTGTTGTGTACGTATGTATGACCCAATACTTTTCTGATATGAATTAAAATTAGACTAAGAAGACGTCGTAGTAATAATACCCACACGTTTTCCAACTATTCCATGCTAAGACTTGACGATCGAAACTCACAGCTGGTTGGGAAAATTACAGGAAAAGAACAGAACAGCCTGGACATGTGCAATTCTCTGTTGATAATAATATCGATTCTTTTATTCCCGTGCCGTGTAGTCTAGCCAAGACTAACAAGGAAACCAGTTTTCATGTAATTTTCCGTACGTACTAGTCCTTTGTGAATGAAAAGTAAAACGTTGTAATATACAGACAAAAATTTTAATCCGTGAGTCATTTCTCAGAGATTACCAGTAAGCCTTTTGCATGTGCATGTGCAAGGTTTCCCTTGTCAAAAGTCAAAGTTGGAATGAAACGGACGGATTTAGATTTGGACCATTGACTCTCTTGCACAATCAAATCCACTTTGTCTGTGAACTACTGCAAATGCACACAATTCACTCATTGTTTATTTGGGCTATTTTGGCAAGAACAAGAAGGATGAATGTTTTAGATTGGGCCATACTGTAGACAGTAATCACATTGTTCGCAAACACAAGATTTTGTATGACAGCCAAGTGATATGACAGACAATCAACGGCATGCACATGCAACTGTTGAAGTTTTGAGGTGCAAACTCGAAGCGTGCAAATTGACTAATTGTAATAGAATAGAACAAACTTACATCATTATTTTTTTTTTTTTACTTGTTCACAATTTTGCATTTGACACTGACATCAAAAAGTTAATCATTGCCAACGCAATTAGAGTACAATTAACGGTAAAATTAGGAAATAATATGCTAGTACATGCTATGCTGACTGCAGACTCAATTTATTTTAATAGTTGCTTCTTGCTATGCATTATAGTGGTTTCTGTCTGCTTGGGAATTTCTTACTACTAGGGGTAGTTAAAAAAGTAAAAATAAAAACCGCTATGTCAGTAACATTTTGTATATTTACGTTTAGATGTTTCTATCTACTACTGTTAGTCCAGGTTCAGAATCTATCAAAAACGTAGCATAACACAGAATGCGCCAAATGTTGTTTTATACCAGCTAGTCACAGCTACCTCCGCCACTGTCACCGCCTCCACCTCCACCGCCTGAGTCACAGCCTCCATAATCAGTAGTAGTAGTATCAGTCGTACTCGTATGAGTTGATCCAGTATGACCATCGCTAAAATGATAAGGACCAGTAGAATCGTGATGTACAGAGTGTCCACTGCCCCCACCACTTGACCCAGCTTTACCCCAACAACAGCCGCACACCTAAGAAAATGACGAAAATAAAATGAGACCCCAATTTTCCATCTCTTCCAAATATGCAAGATATATCTTGAGTGAAAAATTGAAATACTAAATCAAAACTGAAATATTACCAGTATTGCCAATGCAACGACGACAAAAATCACAATTATCTCCATACGTGTATGTGCAACTCAATTCAATACGAATTAATTAATTAAATAAAATCCAGCGATGACAAAATGAGCAACCAACCAGGCAGGCATTTGAACCGAAAAATGTGTCCCGACCGGTTACGGTACAATTCTGAATTATAAGTAACGGGGTTCTGGACAGTAAGACAGAGTAGAATACATGCGGATATGGTTATGTGCGTGAATTCATTTTTTCCTTTTCAATTTCCGGCATGCATGTCGTCATGCATGCCTTTATATTTTATCGCACTAACGAGCATTGTCTATCCAGCCGTAATTACATTCTATTCATTTCATTCATTACTGCATGGGGAAAGCCAATACTGAGGCCAAACGCACATGCATTCAAGACGGTCATGCCCAGTTGGATCAATCGAATATCGAATTTATTAAATGATGCAAATACTTTAAATGATATTGACGAATAAAACATTAACTTACACATCAAAACACTACAAGTTATTTTATTACGACGCCATTCATTCTGTACCATGCCATGCTGGTTGGAAGTGTTGGAACATGCTCTGAGCCATCTGTCCTAAGTGACAAACATTAACATTGAAAATAGTCGTTCAGCAATAATTCAATGGTTTGAGCGTTTACACTTATATACTTAATCACAACCACCGTCGCCACCGCCACCTTGCGTAGTACTTGTACCGGTGTTACAACCACCATAGCCTGTAGAATCATTAGTATGGCCACCACTATAATCATCATGACCGTATGAGACACCACCACTGTGACCACTGGAGGAATCGTGACTATGGCTCCATTGCGTATGACCACCACTGTGATTGTGATGATTATGGCCAAGACCAATTCCAATTCCAGTTCCAGTTCCACTGTGTCCATGTCCCCCGCCGTCGCCACTAGCACCACGGCCTATCCCGCTGTTGCACGCACAAAAGCCGCACACCTAACAAGATTTTAAATCAACGTTTCTAGATATTTTAATTAAATATTTAAGTAGTGAAGTTCTTTAAATACACAAGATAATTACCATTAGTGCTATTAAACCAATGACAATGAAAAACACTACTGCCATTTTACCTAGCGAGTTCAACTGGTAGTATCGAGCTTTCCCAATTATTTTTACTACTGGACTTTATAAGATTGTTTCAGTGCAGTACAGTGTATATGTACAGTAGTGCAATAGTGCAGACTCGAATGCAACTGCACAGCACCGCGTTACGGACTAGCCACATTAAATTGACATTTTCCTTGTCAATTTCCTTTATGTTATTGATATTTTGCTACAATGACGAAAAATGTTTGAATTCAAGAGGAACAGATAAGTATAACCTGTATCTTCTTGAACCTCAACTTTGGCTTAAACAATGCGTGTGGTCTTTGGATTAAGTCACTCTGTTTTATTCTGACAACGGAATGTTCGACGATATGTACTATTTTACATATTTACATATTAAATACGTATACGGTAAAGTATAAACATGTTTCAAACACTAACATAATGGTCACCCGGAATTCTCGAATGCATTCTTGTAAACTAGCGCGAAACGATAAAATTTATCGTTGTTTCCAGCTGAGTACAATTAAATGATACAGTTTGCCAGAAACCGTGGAATTGAGTGACTGGTAATATCCTTACTCCGAGCGGCAATTTATGAACAATTAACTGCAACCACCACCATCACACCCGCCGCCCCCTCCGCCATCACAACCACCAGAGAAACCAGAACTAGCACCACCTCCCGAGTCACAACCACCTGAGAAACCAGAACTACCACCACCACCTCCAGTGTCACACCCGCCCAAGAAGCCACCAATACTGACGAAGCCATTTCCCGTGTAAGCATTCGTAGTTCCTTGAGTATTTCCAGCTCCGCTGCCACGTCCGGGAGACGTTACTCCGTCCCAACAGCAAGAACCACACTTGCAAAAGTAACAGCTCAAAATCTGAAAAAAATTCAAAATGTAAAATGTACTCGAAAAAAAAATTCTTGTCTGCAAAATTGTCAAAAATGTTAATTAATTAAGTGTTAATTAATTGTCAAAAATTAAGATAAAAGTTTTACCATTGTCACTCCCAGTATTGCACAGGCAATGATCCCGATGATAATGTATATGAAAATCTCCATCACCACAGATAATTATTAGGAGATGTGATTTCAATTAGTGAGCTAAATCGAATATGAGTGAAATGTCGTGCAGGATCAAATTATATACTCAGATGAAAGAGTCACACGACAGCACGTCACTTTGATTTCCAACAGATCATGAATACTTTTTTTTTACTCTAGAACCTCTTTGGGTTAGACATTTAGCAGGATTGCCGATTGGTATGGTAAAGTGTTTTGATTCTGATGAAAGATGAGTCATATTTTATTTATAATGAATAGCATTTGAGTTTGACGTTCATAGTGAGTGCATGCATGATTTAGAGGAAAATCGCATATGAATGTGAATTGGCATTTGCAAATTTTACTTATGAAACTGCATGGGCTGGAATGACATGCATTTATCCATAAGCCATGCCATAAGCTATGTTGTACGGTACGTGCAATTGCAAAAAATTAGTCATGGTAATTTACGCATCGCATGAATCCAAGAAATCTAATGTGAACGAAATATTTTCGTTCTACCGCTTGAAGAGATGCGTAGATGGTAGATCAGGCGGATATATTTTCTCCGAAAGAAAGATGAATTAAAGTACCACACAGGTAGTTATATTGTGGTTTTTTCATTGCCTTGCATAATCGCAATCTTGGCATGTACTTTTCCGTAATATGACTATATTACGTAAGACTATATTAGTCTTGAAGAATTGGACTCGCCAACCACGCCCTTGCTTTGCCAGTCAGGTCCTGATAAATTCCTTTAGGGAAAGAACCAAAGCAGATCAGTATCACGGGTTACTCAGAAAGATAAAACAAGATACAACTTGTTTTATCTCAATTTGCCATTTTCACTATCAACAGACTTCACATACGAAAGGTCCCTCCCAGCCCATTGTGAATGTCTATGTGTTGTACCTCATTGAACCTGAACTTCATAAAGTGGTAGAGATTCAATTTGAGTTAACGCTGGCTTTGAATCATATTATATCACTCTGTTTTATTCTGACAATAGAATGTCGATCGTATGATAATACTGTATTGCATATTTACATATTTACTTATCAAATACGGTAAAAACATTAACATATTTCAAACACATTCACAGTCAATTTGAATGCACCTTTGTCAAGTGGTGTCAAACAGTAAAATAAGTAAAATTGATCATTGTTTCCAGCTGAGTAAATCAGTAGAATTTACTGACGCCATCTCTTGTGATCACTTATGTTTTCAACGGTTAATTTCAAAAACCACCAGCACATGCTCCACCTCCGGAGTCACAACCACCAGAGAAACCAGAACTGGCACCACCGCCTCCAGTGTCACAGCCGCCCATGAAGCCAAACCCACCAATACTGACAAAGCCACTCCCTGAATAAACACCAGTCGCAGTTCCATGATTTCCTCCAGACTTCTTGACACCTCCGCTTCTCTCACTGCCATGACCGGGAGACGTTTCTCCATTCCCACAGCAATAGCGACTTTTGCAAAAGGAACATATCAAAATCTGAGAAAACACAAATATCAAAAAAAAATTATCTCATTGACTACGAAAATAAATGTAGGCTGTGAGCTGAAACTCTTGTCAAAAATTAGGTGAAAATTTGTACCATTATCAGTCCGAGTACTACACAGGCAAGAATCAAGATGATAACGTACACAGAAGTATCCATTATGAGATGTGATTTGAATTAGTTAGCTAAAGTTGAATGAGTGAAGTGTCGTGGAGGATAATCCTCCCATCAAAATATATAAACAGATGGAAAAGTCACGCGTCTGTAGTCTGCACGTCACTTCGAATTTTAACTGATGGTAAAGTGTTGTGATTCTGATGAAAGATGAGTCATATTTTGTTTACAATAAATAGCGTGAGCGTTAGAAGTTCACTGTGACGGCAAGCGTAGTTTAACGAGAAATTGCATATGAAAGGGAATTGGCAATTGGCATTGTATTGCAGATTTTACAGAAACTACATGGACTCAAATGGAATGCATTTATCCATATGCCATAGGCTATGTATTCGTGCATTTCTAAAGAATTAGTCATGGTAATTTAACAAGGCAGGTAATAATCCCGATGATAACGTGTACAGAAATATCCATCACGCCAATTATAATATGTGATTTCAAGTAGTGAGCTCAAGTTGAATGAGTGAATGGACGATAATCCTCTTCTCAAAATATTTAAACGGATCGAAAAGTCACATGCAACTTCCAAATCCAATTTGTCGTGAATAGTCCTTTTTTTCCTCTAGAAACTCTAGATCCTTTACGATGATTCGAAAAAGATGACTCAAATTTATTTATTAATGATCGAGTAGCGTTAGATCAGATGTTCACTGTGACCGTTACCATATGCATGGTTTAAAGGGAAATCGCATATGAATGGGAAGGGAACTGGAATTTGCAAATTTTAATTAGCAAAACTAGACTTCAATGGGATGTATTTTTAAGCCATAGGCTATGTGTTAGTTTAGTGCAATTCTAAAGAATTAGTCATGCTAATTTATGTAACGCGTAAATCTAAGAAATCCACTGTGAACGAAATATTTATCGTTCTACCGCTGTTATGAGGAGGCGCATAGATTCTAGACCAGGTACCTTCCTTTGCCACGAATCATCCGAGTTTCCGTATGTACTTTTCCGTAATAAGGACTAAATTTGATACAACTCATTTTATTCTGGATAGACAATCATGGCGATACCAAATGACAAATACTCTCAAAAGTTATGCCATCGTAAATACGTACAGTAGTTGGTTCTATTCTGTAAACTAAAATATTTTCAATACTATTAATAATGGTATAATCAGTTTTCATAAAATTATTCTATTTAATACAACTTTCTTAATGGGTGACATTCAAAGTTGAGGTTGCAGGTTTCGATGGACTCAGGGTAATTGTGGCCATCATATGGCATTTTAGTTAGCATTTATAACAATCACTTCTGTGAAGGAATTCGTGTCCAGTTCAACCACTTTCATTGCAAAAACGCTTCTGACACAATACTTACAGTACATGTGTTTTGTATTCATGGTTCAGCGCTTGAATTCATTTTTTCCTTGCTCCGACATGTCCTGTCTTTACAGTTTATCGCACTAATTATCATTGTATATCAAGGCCTAATTACATTCTACCTCTCCCACCCAACAATAACCCAAACCCAATGCTCAGACCACACCCAACATGGTTATATGGCCCGATGGATCAATCAAATGTCGAATTTATGAAATGGTGCAAATAATTTTTATAACCCGAGACAAACTGTCAATGAGTGATTGGTAAAATGTTTTCTCCGAGCGGCCGTTTATTTTTCAACAATTAATTGCAAACACCGCCACCACCACCATCACAACTACTACTCCCACCACCTCCTCCGTCACAAGAGAAACCAGAACTAGTACCACCTCCGCCGCCACCGCCAGAGAAACCAGAACTAGTACCACCTCCGCCGCCACCGCCACTCCAGGAAGACGTTTTTCCACTCCAACAGCAAAATGGCTTCCGAAAGGAACAAATCAAAATTTGAGACAAACCAAGAATTCAATACTTGAAAATTGATGTGATCAAAATAATATGTTGTGGGAGTGAGCTTGAGACGCTTGCCAAAAATTAATTAAAAAGTTTTACCATTATAAATGCCAGTAATACAACGATAAAAATTCCGATGGCATAATAAACGAAAATATTCATCGCGACAATTATGATTAGACGTGATTTCAATTAATGAGCTCAAGTTGAATGAGTGAAGTGTAGGGTGTGGAGGATAATTTTCCTGCCAAAGTGTATAAGCAATGTAAAATATCACACGTCACTTCCTTCCGTTCCAACTGATCGTGGATCGTTTTTTAACTAAAGAACATTTCTGGATGAGGCTTATGGTAAAGTGTTGTGATTCTGAAGAAAGATTTATTGTATTTTGTGAATTATTAATGAGTAGAATTAGCGCTAATAGTTCACTCTCACTACAAGCGTGGTTTAAAGAGAAATTGCATATGAATGGATACCGCCATTGATGGAGTTTACTTATTATGAAACTGCACGGACACAAATAGGATGTATCCATTCCATTAGCCGTAGACTGTAAGTACAGTTCTAAAGAATTAGTAATTTATGCAACACGTAAACCCAAGAAATCTAATATGAAGGAATATTATCGAACTATTTTGAAGGACTGTACTAGAAAAGCGGCACTGTATTTATAAAACATGGAACGTTCCGTACAATCTACATTTCCAACTTTCAAAATTCTTGGTGAGATAGCTTTTCCTTCGCTTTTGATTATTTCTTGCAATTCATTTCAGTTTTTCAGTATATTGTTGGCGGCTTGCGTGATTGAAATTTCAATTCATACCTTCAAGAACGAACACAATCCTTGTGTTCGTTCTTCTTTAATTCTCTAACTGCTCTCCGTATTCCTAGTAGGGGTTAGAATTTCACTTTGACAAAAAAATGTTTCGGATTCATCATTTGGGTCACCATAGGTACCCAAACAATTTGGTCGGGTATGATATAGTAATTAATTCAATCGCGTCTTCATCACTCAATACTTGTGGCCCCTCCGCCAGCATATTATCCAGTAATAACCACGCGACCAGAACGACTAAAGTATATTTTTTACTGTGACTCTGACTCCAGAAATAAATTCTAGTAGTGCATAATTTAATTACCTTGTTAGTCTGCGTATTACAAAATTTGTTATTATAGTGATTCGTATGATTTTGCATCCTGGGCCAGGGTATTATGTCAGATATGGGATCCACGTTAACATTATCCGTTTAAAATTCAGATGCACCGATGCAGTGACCTTTCATGGTTGAATTTACATTGTTACACAGGGATAAACTCTAGAAAGTTTAGAGTTAATCGTAATGGAGAGAGTTTCGGCATACTTTAGCCGCGATATTCTTTATTCTGGGGTTTTATTTTTATTATTGGGGGTTTATTGGGGGTTTATTCTCTCAGTCAGTTCAGCTGATTATCATATATCGATTTTTAAAAAACTTGTTTGCTGGAACTTAATATTCCTACCTTATTTTATTTCATTGTATTTCACAAAACATGGAAGCTTATAGCTGCTCCATGTAGTTGCCGCATGGGTCATGTTTTCAGGGTTAAAATTCAAAAATTAGTATTTCGAAAAGTTTTACGAGACATCTGCAAGAAAGTGTCAACGACACACCAGTCAGGGCATGCCAGGGCGCCCGAAAATAAATATGGCGTGTCAAGGTCCTGGTCATTTGGTCACGGCTATCTCCTGTTAGACGAGACAATACAAACTTTTTAATCAAATCCTGTTCAAATCGTAAACTTGAATTGAATTGAGTACACATTTTACGGCGAACTATTGATGCATGCTCATTCTGAGTTTCTCGAATCCGAAAGTTAGAAATCGTGTCGTTAAAATTGAACAATGAAGCGCTGCACTCCATTTTTGAAAGTAAGTCAGATACACACCAGCCATATGTTTCTGCTGACCTCATTCTGAACAAATTAGAAAGGCTCATATTTCAATTTCTAACTTCATTACAGTTCCAAAAGTATACGAACAAAGTCATCAAGACATTCTGCCCAATTCTACTGCACACCAGAGAGTCAATGATGGCCGTG
Source organism: Protaphorura armata (assembly GCA_034700305.1). Lineage (NCBI taxonomy): Eukaryota > Metazoa > Arthropoda > Collembola > Poduromorpha > Onychiuridae > Protaphorura > Protaphorura armata. The sequence goes on along the minus strand of JAQIXO010002086.1, from coordinate 654 downwards.
AAGTCCATATTATTAGGTAGATTATTGCGAAATCGCTGATTGACATCAGTATTATAGGAAGGACTCAAAAATCCTTAAACAAGTGCAGTCTGCGCACTTGCACATGAAGAGCGACACTTTCTGTATAGAATTGGGAACGTTTAAAACTCTCGTAAATTGGTATAGTTCTTACTTTTATTTATTTTTTGAAATTTATTTCAGTATTGTTGGCGGCTGCCATGATTGACATTTCAAGGAATGAAGAAGTGAGTTGTCTAGATGCTTCTTATAGTAATCTGATTCGAGGAGACATTGCTAAAGAATCTTAACTCATAATCAAGATTTCTCAACAGCATACACGAATTATGTTGTTTGAAAAAAATTGTCCACATATTCATTAATAAATGTTATACGATAAAAGGTTGAAGTTAAAAATTATTCTTACTCTTAGACTGGAAATGATACAAAACCCCTTACTGCTGGAGGGAAAGATGGTTTGATCACACTACAGAAACGTAGTAATTACTTTTTGATTTGGGATGAATCCGAAGTTCTCAATGATGTCATCACGCGGTACAATATTTACTACACACCTGCGCATGTTCAAGATGAGACTGAATTCAAAGAACACAAATGCCCAGACGGTGAATTCGTAGACCAGTTTGAACTCACAGA
>JAQIXO010002085.1:0-10625 GCA_034700305.1 Protaphorura armata | reverse complement strand
ACTACTACACACGTGTACATACATTACCTACAAAAAAAATGTCTTTTCAAGTTTACCTCTGCGTAATGAAATAAAGTACGTATACACGCCAAAAGTGTATAATTACACAAAGCTTAATTACTCTCCGCTTCATAATCATTTTGACCTCAACGTCATGCAACTACGGGGTTTTATTCACTCATGTGTTGTGTTCATTTGGATTTCCAACATTTTCTGCGGGTCCGTGGACGTGGACTCTGGAATAAAAGATTGAGGAAGTGCCGCCGCGCCGTGTAATGAACGCCGGGCTTATAGTTTGTGTGAAGTCTCCGGTTCAATTCCTGCTAGACTTTCACTGTCGTTGTCGTTCTGGAGTTTAGAATAGAGAAAGTTTGGAGAAAGTGCATGGAGTTTAATTTGGGACTATTTTCCACTCCTAACTCCTAACTGCAAGGTTCCGTTCCAACCAAGCCGAAGAGGGATGTTTGCTATACACTCGGAATTTATAGACTTGCCGTTGCCTATCTGTCCGAACATTTTAATTAAAGCAATGGTAATGGTAAACTATTATTCTAGAATTGGCGACACAAAAATCACACCGATGCAATGAGTTGTGCTCTCAATCAAACGGCTAAGCTAGACAAAATTATCCAAAGTTATTTGGATTCCTTGCTATTTTGAAGTTGTAGTAGTTGTAGCATTAGAACTGGAAGCAGCATTATGCTTAAAAAATCCCTTTTTTCATGAGGTGACTGACACCTGTGGTAAAATATGCGTAACACCCAAACATTCTAAGACAATGGTCACGTAGTTTGTGGAAACTGGAAACCACTCACTCATTAGAGCAGTCCCTTTACAAAAAAGTTGGAAGACACTTCTCAACTCAAGTAGTATTCATGCACCCTTACTCACTCTTAATGTTCAAAGTATAACGTTGTACTATGTATGTTTGCATGAGAAATGACAAGAGAAGGCTAGAATAACGTATATCAGCCAACAGCCATGCATTTATCCCACACTAATTTCACTATTTCACAGAATAGACAATGCATTTCAAAGTTCGTTTCGATTTCATGCATTATCGATGATGCGAAAATTGAACTTGGACTCATTCACTTTATTCACACAATTTTCTCACACTTTTATTAACCGAATACACAATTTGGCAGTAGGATATTGTAAAATACAGAGTAGAAACCCGGGTTACCATTTCTTCTGGCAAGGTCACAGGTCGCAGACTCTCAACACTATATATATACACAGACATATTTAGAACGGTAGAGAAAGAATAGCTTTGTATTCAAGCCCGGGTTACTATTCGGGACCGGCTTCCTAAACGGGATTTTACAACCTCATCAAAGGGCATGGAGTATTTGTGTTGCTAGACTATTATTGATGAAATACATAAAATCGCAGCTTTGACCTTTTCAATACCAATTTAAAAATATGAAGATGAAAAAGTGACAAGAAATGCCTAACATGGAATTTATCATAGGATGGCATGTAGGAGTTGGTTTCGTGGAAGACGACGACATAATGTCCAAACTGTTTTCCATTGTTGTAGTTCTTGTCTCGACTGAAATGCAGTACGTACACAATTAGACGACGTGAATTATAATTCATAAAGTACCCATACATATTGAAACCATACTTTCAAAATCCAGATGAAGGGATTTATTCGCCCACTTCTTCCCTGAGTACCACAATGGAGCCAAACAAGTAATCGTGGCAGAACTCCCTCTTGTATATTCAAATGGAAGACACTTCTGAGGGTTGTGGACATTTTATTCCTCATTTCTAAAAAAAATGTCAATTATGTTTCACTCACAGTTTACGAATAATGCCAATTGTTACGATTTTTAATATTTATTGTCATACTCCCTTCAAAGTACTCCGTTCCATTTAAACTCTCAACTTTCCAGATGAAATTCTCTGAGAAAAACAGGGACGGAGCCTCACAAGAGAAATCGGGATTATTTGCCATGTTATAGAAAGGAACTTCATTTTCAACGATTTCCAGGTTCAGAAGATCGGATGGCAACTCAACCGGTAACGTCGGAATTTGGTCTATAGATAAGGAAATATTAGAGAAAGACTCAATTCAAAAGTTTCACTACACATTTCGATAATAAAATACACCAGAGCCACACACCTCCTTTGAGTATAAATTGAGTTGAGTTAAAATTATACACGAGGACTGATTCCATGAATCCACGACCAGTGGAGCAATGTAAAATCGAAGGATGAATTTCGTCGTTCGATGCTGGACGCTCAGATTTGTTAAGAAATAGAACTTGAGTGCTCACATTATTATTAATCATTTCATTTGTTTCAACATTTGGATAATAAAAATTCTCTAAACGAATCTTTGAAAGTCGGCCACCCATAATTGAGTTGCATGGAGATTTCCCAAGTCTGAGGTGAACAGAGGATGTGGAGCACAGAAAACGGTCATCCTTCATTTCCGTTGTGATGAAATGATATGCAGGTAAGGCATCTATGGGAAAATATCTATGAATAAGATGTGAATAGTATCTTTGAGTCACATTTGTTTATGTCTGCAGTTTAGTTCATTCAGCCATGGCTTTTCGACCCTAATACGTTGTTAGTTTCAGGTGTATTTTGTGTGATGATACACGTTAATATTGGCATTCGCATTAAAAGACAACGAATCCTCGCACCTTATTCTTATAACTTATATTTAGGCAGAGATCTTGTGTTCCATTTGGTGTTTTCCGCAAGAAAAATACTTGGGCGACGGAAAACACGTTGCATGGATAACTATTATGAATTATAAGTCCGAGGGAATGGAGCCTAATGATAAGAGGTAGTCTCTAGTCTCTACCACTTGGCTAGAACAAATTGCTCGGATTGCTCTTTATGGAAGCGATGAATTTATTGGACAATAATGAAAGAAGAGTATAGCGAAGTTGGCGGAGCATAGAAACATACGGCCGATACGGCTACGGCTCATCTCACCACCAGATCACCCACTACCAGTATTGCTGAGGTACGAATCCGCGGCCCTGAGAACGGGTTTTATACAACATGGCGAGGCGTGCGGTGTTCCGCAGGGGTTTTCCCACTGTACTTGACAAATTCTTGGAGCAATCGTTCTCGGTTAACCTTATTTACGAGTAATAAATTCCAATGCTTGGCCACGCATTCGCGCAAATGTCAATTAATTCAATTATAGTTTGTATTTTATTATATTTATGGAAATATACGAAAGAACTAACCGTTTAACTGAATAAACTTGACAAGAATGAGAGTGTTGACAAAGTTGGCAGCACAAACGTAATAATCAGATAATGGACTTAACAATTCAGTGTACTTCAATTTGAATCCAATTCAAGCATCAAAAATTAAAAACGATTCCTTGGGTTTCAAGTAAGTCCAGTCACCCTAGCACAGCATTCGAATAATTCCATCATTCCAGCAATGTAATGAATTAATGTGTATTAGGACATTAGGGGAAACCAAACCAATAAAACTTACAGTTGATGCATTGACTTTGTACAAGAGCACTTGAGTTGTGGGATTTGACACGGAACAAGGAATGTCAACCCATGAACTATTCTTGTAAACGAGGACATCCACAGAAATACTCAAATTCAGACTATTGCAATCATCTTGGACAACATTTCGGACGGAGTTATAATTATGAATTGTGTTTTGTATTTCAATGTGTGGAATAGATTCACATGTGTCAAGAAGGAATAAACGTTTCCCTGAAATATACGGAAACCAAGTCATTACGTGCAATCCTTCACATCTGGGGGTCTCAGAAGATTCTTTTAGTAAATCTATGGTAATGACCTGGGATAAAAATATACACTGTTGTCTCAGAATTCGGTTGATCACGATCTAATGCCCGACAAGTGTAGAATCCAGTATTCCCTTCACGACCGCCAATCATTTCCATGTTTCCTGTGAATGTGTATGTCTTTGGAAGATGGAATTTGTTGATGTCAACAACATGCCGTTGACTTGAAACTGTCACGATTGGAATCTGTGTTCGTTTGAAATGAATTAGAAGAAAAATTAACAAAACTATAGAGAGTACCACAAAATATTTTACAAAAATCTTAACCGTTGACTTGTTTATCTCGGTGACGTTTCGTACTCTCGTAAATTGTTGTCAGACTATCTGTTCAAGAACTTTTGGTCATTTATCTTGGTTTTGATTCCTTTAATTGGTTAATTCAATATGAGTTGTATTGTTCCTCCTACTTCCTAAATTGAGCGACTAGCCACACTCACGCCTCCACTCCTCAGATAAGGAAACTAGTTCCCATGTACAGTGCGGTGTGGTTTCTCGTGCCTTTGCCTTTGAACTTTTCCCATCTCCTCACTTCTCATGTCGCATTCAGACTGTTAACAAGTAACAAATCCTGATCCGTGTTAAGTCAAAGTCGTCTATTAGAATAAATACCTAACAATATCATTTGGGGTGTTGGTTGGGTCTTTTATTGAATAGAATTTCATGCTCGTCCTTTTCGGACAATTCACAAGTTTCACGCTCTGTCAGAGCCCCGGTCAAAGTAGTGACCACACACACAAAAAAGGGAATTGCATCCAACGGGTGAATTTCCACAAAAGGGAAACACAAGGTTTCCGAACACTATCCTTCCCATTATCCCGCAGGTACAATTTTAAGAGAGGTTGCTTAATTTGATCTGAGGTGCTTACGAATGCTAATAGTATTGTTGCCAGCAAAACTACGATTGCAGACTCCATGATCTCCATGGCCATGTCTGCAGGGTATTGAAGAAGTAAATGCGCAAATTTGACCTACTCACTTGTCCATATGTGAAATAGTGCAAAACCAGGGAATTATTTGCTTCCGCTTACAATTAGATATTAATAAGACAATAAGTGGACCATTATGTAATAATTTGCACAATTTGTGGTTGTCATTCCGGGAAACTCGAATAGGGTGCTTGTGGCCACATTTAAGCAAGGCCTGCAATATACACAATCCCATAGGCTAATGAAATGCAGCGGTTTGCATATTTGGAGCTTAAGCAATTATATTCTCTTCCGTGTTCAATACAGTAAAATTGTTGGACATATCCTTGTCTTACTTAAAAGTAAATATACCTATACATAAAGTACTCGAACACGAAACTCAGATTCCACGTGAACGCTGCATACTATATTAATTGTAAAAAAAGCTGATTAAATTGTACAAAACGAATGCGGACTTTTGATCCAATAAAATCATAGATATCCAATTTCTCTTATATTTAGAGGATAAGTAGTTGAATTTTCTTCAGTGCTCAATCTCAATGAAGAGAAACGTCTGGCGTCCTCAGCTTACAATACAAGTTCATATAATATGAGTAGGAATATTCGAATACTACATTCAGCTTCGTTATTAGCCGTGTGCAATTATTATAATTAAATTGAAAATAGAATTATTTCGCTTCGGATCGTCGATAAAGGGCTAGGAATTTCAGTGGGCAAAAATTAAAACCGTAAATCATTGTCAATCGTTATTTGGTCAAAATCCTCGTGCTGCTTGTGTTTTTGTGTGTGCCGATGAAATCAAATTACATCCTGACCCGGAGGACAGCCAGCGGAACACCAATTTCTAGAAAATTTGAGTAGAGATAACTTGTGTTTTTGTCTTCTTGAGCATATATTAATTAATATTTGTTTTTCCCATATTATTTATAGTATAATAGCCCAGTATAATACAACAGACAGTACAACTACAATATTATGTATCACACCAGAAAATGAGTAAATGAAGATGCAATTTGTAAAATATTCTTAATTAATACGACAAATACAATTTTTTTTCAATTTGAGTTAAATGAATTCAATATCGCAGAAACATCACTATTGCCATCACTCGCATCAAGCCTAGCGTTCTCTAATAAGTACTGATTTTTGAATCATACCAAAAATAATCTCACACGATTTAACATCACAATTGTTCATACAAACGTTTTTCAGGTAGTCACCAGAGTCACCACTGTAATTTGACTTTGTAATAAGTTTACTCCTAGGCGCACTATAAGCACGCATTTTAAAATTAATAAAGCTTAATTCCGGTGGAGCGGTTCGAAGTGACAAAGTGGATCAGTAAGAAACTGTTCATCTTTGGGGTCTCGTGTGACATGTACAATTGATGTGCCCTTAATCCCAAAATCCAACCGCATGAATCGGAAAATGTCGTCCATGTTAGATTTGCCTTAATTTCACTTTAACTTACAGGGAAAGTATTACGTACGTCACATAGTTAAATACGGAAAGACCAGCGCATGCCGGCAATGCTCTAAGGATCAGACAATTTTCGTATGAAAACTTTCAGAACATTTTAGTAGGGAACATTGGCTACACAATTATTCAACTTTGTTACAGTTGCTATATCAGGAAACCATTTTGTTTCCTAAAGCACGATTTTGTCTGATGAGTGGCGAGGTAAACGCATGACAAATTAATCCAGAAATTTTTTACATTATTTTAAACATCGACAGAGAGATATTGTTGGTTGTTTTAGCATTCGTACTTTTTCGATAACCCAGTAAAAACTAATTACATTTTTCGTCTCAAACATCTTCTCTGCCGATTCTGTCATATTCACCTTTAGAAATTAGTTCAAATTGAAATATTTTATATGTTATTTTTGACAATAAGTAATTAGTTCATCCTACAAGTCACGCGTGTAAAACATGTTCAGGTCAGGAGGTCACTCAACTTTTTACGAGTTCAAAGAATGCAGTACAAAAACAACTGGTTATTTGTAATACTTACTGGACAAGGAAGTCAACAGTACAGTGCAGTGGTAGACCCATGCGTGACTACTAAAAAAATTTCATGGGTGGGGGCCAAAATTCTTAAAGACATCCAATCAGCCATTCAGATTTTATTTTAGCACATGGCCCGGATGCCCGAAAATTTATGAGTTTACGGGTTTATGGGTTAAGGGTTATGAGAAAAAATATGTCTTTGTTAAGAAATATATTTTTTCTTAATTTCTTGATGAGGGATCCATTCCAGAACCCAATTTGTGATGCGTACATAGATCAGAAATGAGCATCAATTTAATTACAGAGCACAAGGAAAACATAGGGACAACAGTGTGTCCTATCAAAGCAGGACATTCTGATAGGACATGAAGAATCTGTGATCAAGACATCGCCTTTAAATCAAATCAAGAAAAAATGTAATTCATTCAAAATAGTGCGAGATCTCGTATATAAAACCAAAGGGTGGAAGCCTCGGGACTTTCGCAAAAAGTTTCGTGACTATGAAGTCAACCAAAATTGCTGCTCAGTTTTTGAACAGCATACATTTGTAATGAGGAGCCTTTTGAGTAGCTCCCTAAGCCGGTTGAGAAAATGTCTATCACTAGATTACTAGAATCTTAAATACAATTAACTTAATTTTGCGAATATCCTTCTTCGACGGAACACAGAGGCTCCTGGGCATTGCATTGGCCCTCCTTTAGATACGGGCCTGAGAAGTGGTAACAGTAGTCGTCAACACCTTGTTTTCTAGACCTAAATAGAAATCAATTGTTATGAATAATAGGAACCAGGAAGCGCCGATTCGCCAATTAACAACAGGTCGTAAATTTTGCCGTGGAAAGCGGAGGCGAATATTTTGTTCATTCCCTATCTGGCTGCCCGTTTGGACACACGAACAAGGTTTGAACATAGTATTATTCACTAGAAATTCCAGCGAGTGTTTAATTCAGACTAATAAATTTTAATTTGTCCTCCATTTCAGGTTCCTTCAATCCTATCAGTCCAAATTTGAAGAGCATTGTACCGCTGTTCGTTGATATCAACGAATTATAAGAGGTCTACACTCTTCCAGCCATTCCAAGCATTGGCCCCACGGTACGTAATCTTATTACTTGGAAACTGGATAACTTAATTGATATAATTTTCAAAAAATTAAGATGGCTTCCTTTTTATTTTCAGAATACGGAGGATGTAGGGGCCACTACAACTACAATAAAGTCACATTGAGAATGTTCCAGTTTGTGAACATACTCTTAGTTTTAAGTCTCTCAACGATCCAATTTCTACAACAACCCGAAGATGCTCGTGAATTTCCATTGTACGCGATTCATCTGTGGTTCAACTCCAATATTATCACTACTTGGAACGTTCTTAAGAAAAATATTTTATTGAAGAAAAAATATAATAATTGTACACACTCATCATGTATTGGAAATTACACACGTATGCGTATAAATAAAACAGCACGCAAACACTCGATCCTCGTTTGATGAAGTCTTAAGTTTTTTGAATATGTGAACTAAAACTATTAAATAAAGTTAGTTATTCAAATACACTTATTTAAAGAGGCTGCTAGGTAGAGCTTATGAGTACATAAATTATAGAATCGCGGTATCAGACTTTGAGGATAGTTCGATTTATAATAATATCGTTGAAACACAGTAATCAGTCTTCAGCTTAAAGTGGAATGTGGAAACCTACACTTATGTGTCATAATTTAGGGGCATGGGCAGAATTTTAGAGTACGGTTTCTGTGAGGAATGCCCATATTAGAAAGATTATGACTTGTGAAAACAAATGTGTGCATGAATCTGCAAACTACCTACGTACCTTTCCGTAATGTGTGTTTAGCTGAATTTTACATATCGAGCGGTCTATTCTTGTGCAATCGTTAATCTCCAATTTTATGAAAATCGCAGTCAGTCAAGCCATTTAGAAATCGTTTTCAAAGTTTCTGGAAACCTTGTATAATATTTAGTATTTGGAAGGTAGTTTATAGTCATGAATGTAGTGAGAAATTAAGGGGGTACAACCCTTATGACCCCTGTTGACCTAAATTGAGATTTCCACTCCAGAAATATGATATACGACTTAGGAGTAACAGTCCCTCTTATTTTCATATTTTCAGGTCAAGTTTGTTCATTTCCGCACGTGAGTATAAGAACCACACCGTCTCGCACTTCATGGCCATTCTAGCCCAACTTTCTCCATTGGATTAATGGAGAAAGCAACTTTCACCCCCTGTATTTGAGTACCTTTGACGTTTAATGGGTCAGATGGAATATTGTTTGAAATCTAAAATACAATACCGTGATGTTGACAGGGTCAATGGTCAAACCGAATTAACAAGTTCAAAGAATTGGAGAATCGATGGCTAAAAATAGTACTGAAAAATAATTTGATAGTAAAAATTCTTATGTACTATCATTTTATGTCGCGAATTTTCACTTTAGCCCTCTTAAACCCGCGTAGTTCATTCACTTAGAATTCAATAAGATACATCCACTTGGACACCTCTGTAGTCCGTGTAGTAATTTTCTTCATTTATGTCGTCATATGGAGCTTGTTTCTTGTCGTAATTGCGATTCCCACGACATGGCCTACTAGTGATATCGTTGAGTTTCAGAACTTCTTAATGCTGCCCGAAGTTGCGAATCATGCGCGTGATCCCTGACATTCTGAATTTTTGCCCAAAGTACGAATTCCATGAATTGAATTTCATAATAAGATTGTAGGGATCCTTCAGCTCCGCTCTGAGATATTCAGGTGCAAAACCATAATTAGGAACCATGACTTCTCGTGTTAATCCTTTCGTCATTTTTGAGAATGAGATTTGAAACATGACCAAGTTCTGACTCACTAGTGTAGCCTCAAATAGTTTGACAGCTCTTAACCAACTTACATTTCGAGCATTACATTCTTCATGAAAATATTGAGAAATATTTCATCAAGTATAGTCTTTAGAAGTTGTGAGGTAAATCGGCAACTCTCCAAGATTAGCCACTTGGGATTTTGCCCGTTGCATTGGATTCTCAATAAACTATCCTACTCTAGGTCAGGAGATGTGAATCATTTGATTTTAATTGAGAATTAATCTGGATTCATTAAACTCATTTACTCGTATTTTCGAGTATGAAATGCATGTCCACCGTAATGTACTTTGCAATTGATAAGTCGATAAAAATCCAATCTCCGAATCCATAACAATTTAGTGAAGACCAAAACAGGAATGTTCTCACCCAACTGAGATTTTATATCATTTAAATGTTTGATAGTTTATTTACATTTGGGACAAGTAAATACGTAATATCAATTGAATTTACACCGGCTAGGTGTAATGAGCTAGATGACTTCTCGTGTTAATCCTTCGGCCACTTTTTAAAATGAGAATGGAAACATGACCATAAATTCCGACTCAGCTGTTTCGCGGAAAATGCTTTGGCGGCTCTTCCACGTAGAACAGCTTCAGAAGTCAATTCTGCGAACTTGGCTGGGACCCAGTTTTCCATGATCGTCTTGAATGTATCGTCAAGCTTACATTTCCAGCATCACTTTCTTCTTAAAAATCCCGAGTATAGACTTTAGAAAGTGCGAGGTAAATCAGCAACTCTCTCAGATTAGCAACGTGGGATTTTTTCAACAGCACTGGATTTTCAATAAACTTTCGGAGTTCTGCGTCAGCAGATGTGACGATTCCTTTGTCATCATTCACCATTTGCGTGTATTCCATCATTAGACGATAGAGACTGGTGATAGTTATAGTGATTGTGGTAATAGTTAATATTCACTCCGCACAGCCAATCGTTGGGGGATCCCGAATACACGCCAAATTCAAGACTCCAATAGTTATTCCCTTATCTTTTCAGAAACTACAGACATTAGTCA